>BDJD01005638.1:127053-142334 GCA_002564525.1 Rosa multiflora
AAAAAAATTCTCAAAGTCACTCCCACAACAGAAAGATCACCATCCGTTGTATGAGTGCACTACATAAAATCAAAATTTGGAAACATGGAGGGAAACATGCCGCCTACAACATTTTGGCTCAAAATGTTACTGCCTATGTTCCTTCTTCACACAACAGAATAGCTTAAATCTGTTGTCTAATTTCTATAGCTTGCGACATTCAAGTAAGCTTCCTCAAAATTTGGCGCTAGTTTTCAATCACACAACGAAAATCTTAAGCACCGTTGTGCCTAGTAGCCCAAATTTTAGATTTCAAGAGGCAACCAAGACTCCAGAGTGGAGGGAAATCTGCCGCTAAATTTTCTAAGACTCAGACAACGGAAAATAATTAATTCTGTTGTGCAATGTAGTTATGATAAAAAAGTTATCATTTTGTTGACATTCACACAACATAACATCACTAATACCGTTGTACAATAGACTTTACTTAAACACACAACAGATGATTTCTGTTCCGTTGTGTGATTGGTGTTGTGTGATGCAGTTTTTGTAGTAGTGAAGGTTTGAAATACATATGTATGACTTGGCCTTCGTTAAATAAGTTATTATATACAAGGGTTAATCAATTGCAATCCAGACATAGTCTAAAGTCTAAACTAGTAACTCCCCACCGTGCGATGCTGCGGATTTGGTTTTTTCTTTTTTTCCCACGACGATGATGTCGTTTTGCCCATTTTTCTGGGGAAGAAGAGAAAGGATACTAGGGATCATCCCATTCTCCTTGACCCAACTCCCGCCACTTCGGTGTCTTCACCTATTCGTTATTGGCAAATAATTCCCCCCTAAGCCATGGGTGTCATATTTCATTTTTTATATTTTGCAAGTATGTATTCCTGATTTTGGAACATTAGGAGAGTGCTTGAGAATTACTATTATGTCGATTTTGGATCATTAGCACTGGGAATTGGAATATGAGAATCACCGTGTCTTTCACTGCAAAGATAACAAGCGCAAGCATTCACCTTTATAGAGTTAGCATATGAGAATATATAAATGCCTATGATAGAGAGGTGTTATTAATTTTCATGCAGGTCTTTGCATGAATGACTCCATATGACATGGATCTTTTGTTTGCTCCAGTTAAATGTTGTTGCATGTAACATTGGATATTAATATTGTATTCCCATTTCTTAAGCTTTCTGGAGTGGTTAAAAATTATAAGATTTTACAAGCAAAACATGAGATTCATGAGAAAAATGTGCTTCTAAGACCTAGGGTCCGCACTGATGTTAAACTTAATTTTTTGCCTAGTTTTTTCTTTATGCTTATTTTGATTTTCATCTATGTCTGGACCTGGTATGCTTGATACTTCTCTCAATATGTGAACCCCCCCCCCCCCCCCCCCCTTTATAATTTTTTTAATTCTTTTATGTTTTTCACATCTCAGGTTTGTATGTGAGTAGGAATACTTATATTCGCACTGGAGTTGCATAATGGAAGGTCTCTAACCCAGTTCACTTGGTAAGAACATAGTATATAAAAGTACTCTGGGATTCTTCATTTCCTTTTACTGGAGAATGAGGATGTTTTTATTTTTATTCAAGTAGACTCATATGAGTCATATCTCTCAACATCATTAGCAAGGCAGAATGATATTGTTGCAAGTTAGAAACTAAGAAGAGTGAGAATGCTTACAGAAAAATGCAGTTGAGAGCATAACATCATTAGCAACTCATATCTTAAGCTTTCTACGCTTTAACAGACATTTGTAGCTATAATGAACTTGCAAAATTCACTTACATTCTTAACAACTCTATGGATTGTTAACAGATTGTTTCAGAAGGACTCAAGCACCGAGTCTTTGACACATCACTTGCTGCCTTCAGGGAGATGAGGAGCATGCTTACAGAAAAATGTTGTTGATAGCTTAAAATATCCACGGAAGGATTGTTTTTGCTTGCTATGGATTTTTCTCTGGTTAGTTCTATTTTTCAGAGACTATAATTATTTTAACGAGTTAATTGATTAAAGTTTATTCATTTTCAGGCTTACTTGGATAAGATTTACCTGGGAAGTGCATTTTTCCTCTATACTCTACTTTCTATGATTTTTTTTAACAGATTGGAGAAAGATAAGACTTCTTTGATGATTTTTTCTTTGGTACTTATTTTACTGCGTTATGTTTTTCTTCTTAGTTGGAAGTTTTAAGCAAAGGTTAACATCAATTTCTGCAGGACTTGCATCTTAATTGATGAGAGAATTAGCTAGTCAGTTTCTCATATTTCAGTGACTTAGAGGTGTTGATGTGTTGTAGGTTTTGGTGTTGGTTTTGTTCAGGGTTTGATGCTGTGAAATGTTTTCTGTGACAGATATATAAGGAAGCTGAGAATTTTACTTATCAAAATGGAGCAAAGGTGGTTGTTATTTATGGTGGAGCGCCGATGGGTCAGCAGGTTTGTGTCTCTACAGGCTCATTGGCCATTCCCTTAAAATCATATTATGGAGGTAAGAAAATGTTGCTCTGGTTGTTGGCTTATTGTAGTGACATTATTGTCTTCTTGTCCTAGCTGCTGTTATAATCCACTAGTATAGTTCTTCATAAAATTGAGTTAAATAAGCCTTGCAACTTCAAGTAATGTGATAGTTATCTAGACATAAATGTACTAAAAGCACTAGCAAATATAACTTCATTCTACGTGCATATCATCTGCAGGGTTATGCATATATACTGACGCACCCTGAATACCTTCCGTTTTCTATGACCACTTCAATGATTCAAGTGATTCCATTCATGATCAGATTGTGAAATTGGTACAGTAGTACAGCTAGCTTGGACTTGTCTGCAAATCCAGATTAGTAGATATTGGTCATTTTGAACTGATGTTCATGATTAGATTTGTGTACATGAGACAATGGTGGATTAATGGAAATGGCAATGAATGATTTTGAATGTGGATTTTATGGTTTCATACTTTCATGAATGGGCAATTTTAATTTCCAGAATGCATGCATACCAATTGTAACAGGGGACTACTAGTATGTGTCATGTCAAATTGCAAGCTACAACAAAAGCACACCAAAATGTGTGGTTGTAGCTGCACAAAAACAACACAAAAACCAATTTGAAGTCCGTAGTACTTTGGCGTTGATACAACAGAAAATTGTAGTCTAAATGACAAAACAACAACAGAAGTTAGATGAAAATGTTGGCTAAAGTGTATAACAACAACAAATAAGTGTGGTTGGATTTAACCAAAGACAATATAAAAGACCTATAATTTGTGGTCACTTTTATATTCAGACCACAAATATTTGTTTGTTATGTTAATAACCTCAAATGACAGAAATCTGTCTTGCAAATATGCTTCACACTAGAATTTATATTAGAATGTAGTTGTTTTGTTTCTCATACAATACAAAACTGTGGTGTTATTACGTTTAAAGATACAGATCACATTGGTCCTGAAATGTAAAACTCATCAAACGACACATGACTTTTATTTGTTTCTGTCGTCTGATACCCCTAAGACACGACACCGTAATAGACGACAGATTTCAGTTCCTTCAGACGACAGAACTGCAGTTCTGTCGTCTGATGGACTTTTTGGCACAGTGAACTAGGTTGTTTCTCTTCTACCAGTACTTAAATGGTTTACTTTAATTTCAAATTTTTTAACAGTTATCTTATGCTACACGCTTGATTGGTAAGTTCAGTAAACTTCATTGTTACTTGCTTAATGTGAGAATTTCCAGTAAAAGAGGCAAATGAGAAAAGTTCACATAAGTCCATTACATTAAGGCATAAATCCTAAATTCACAACCTCAGTAGAAAGTTTCTGAATATATTAGTTTAGGGATATATGAAAGTTCAATTTTTTTTTTAAATTTTTTTATAAAACAAGGGATTAGGCGATATTCGGATGCAAACAATGTAGGGAACAAGTCCCACCCTCAATCCTAAAGGAGAAGGGTCTGCCACACTCTGGGAACCCACCCCCCATCCCCCTATTTTTATTTTATTTAAAAGAAAGTGCAAAATTGCATAAGTTGGGGGGACCAAACCAAAATCCAACAGGTACAGACATAGAAGAGACAGAACCCTCTTCATATACAAAAAACTAGAAAAAACAACAACAACAACAAAAAACTAACCAAGTAAATGCAACCCAAACCAATCTAAAGACCCAAGACATTAACGAAATCTATAAGAAAGAGCAGACGATAAATCTTTTCCATAGTATCCAGCAACGAAGGTAGTTAAAGAGTCCCACCATCTAGCACCAACATTAGTAGCACCATAATTAGCAAGCGCATTACATATATGTTGTTTCCTCATGTATATCAGATTTGACTGGAGGGTAGATGTATCTACTATTGTACTTCAAATATCAAGCAACCAATATATATCTGGATTAAGTTTTCTTTTCTGTTTAACCACACATTTGTTTAATAATCAGCCCAGCTTCTTGGCAAATCAAACTAGGGTTTCTTTCTTTGCCATTATTGTTAAACTACAAAATGTCTTCGGAGATTCGGATCCATATTAGTAACCATTCTGATAAAGTTGTGTACATAGAAAATTATTTGATTGTAACCAAGTGAAAAAGTTAGAGCAGGGTATGAATGTGTATAGAACAAGTCAACTAGTGTTCCAAACTTCCAGCCAAAATGCCTTGGCTATTCTACTCTTAATAGATTGAAACATCCATATCAACAACCACTCCAGACCCTAAATTTTGATGAAGCGGTGTACATAGAAAATTGTTCAATTTTGATTCTTATCTTTCAACTTTGTTTCCGGAATCACGAAAAGTTGTTCACAAAATCACAATACAGATGTGACTTTTGAACTTGCTATGAATATTGCTTTTTGTTTGGCTAGGATGGTATTAAGTTATTTACGCTTACACAATTATATATTATACACAACTTTGCAAGTTATATAAACCTCATACTTTGTCTGAATGCAAATTTTGAGTGCCAAATAATATCCATACTCAAATCGTGTATATGCATTGCATATAGAACACCATACTCATTATAATGCTCCTACATTGGTCAATGAATTATCTAATAAATATCGGGAGTTCATTGATAGATTTGTATTACAGGGGTTTGAAGAAAGGACGTAACTTGCTAACTATCTGCAGTTAACAGCAGCTTATGATCATCCAATGTTGCAAACTGTAGCTGAATAGTCTGCTGCTGATTTTGCCCCTTTTTTCTCTCAAGGTTATTGACCCTAGAAACTGTATCAGTATAGTTCTCATTTAAGGTTTTGGGTAGAAGTTTATGAGATCGATAGCAAGTTTATAACAACAAAGCTTATGAGATTGATGTACTTAATCTTTGTGTTGGCTAATCTGTTATCGTTATATTTACTTAAAATACAGATGGGTCAAGATTTGTTGCCAGATCATCTATTCTTTCTTTGAGAACTATCCCCAACCTTCTAAGGTGTTGATTGATATGAAAAACAAGAACTGTTTTCCTTTACCCGAACAAAAAAAAAAAAAAAATTACAAACAGTACACCAAGTAAAGGCCACTAATAATTATTATACATAAAGTTTCAAACCGATCATTTTGGTACACGGATTCTCAAGCCCGACCCACTATGTAGACATGACGTCGTTGACGTCGTTAATCCTTGTGTCATTTTTCATTTGTCTGAGGGTAATTAAGTACTTTCGTCAATTTCCTCTCTCTGACTCTCTTGACTGTACGTGAGACTCTCTCTCGTTCCACATACCCAAATCCTTGTGTCATTTTTCATTTGTCTAAGGGTAATTAAGTACTTTCGTCAATTTCCTCTCTCTGACTCTCTTGACTGTACGTGAGACTCTCTCTCGTTCCACATACCCACTATTCTCTCCATCCATGGCCGCCGTGACCAGAAGCTTATCAAGCCGAAGATGAGCCTCCACAAGAAGGCCGGTTCCATACCTTTCCACCACCTCTAGAAGGCCCACGACTCTCAGTCTCTCTCAAACCCCAAAATTTCCAGAATGGAAAAGCCCTAAAATGAAGAACCTTAACCCCAAATCAAAGAATCCCAGAATTCCGGTCACCGAAATCTCCCTGTCGCTGGCTCCGCCCTCCTCCTCCTCCTTTGATTCTCGTTTGCTTGATCTGAAATAGTTAGTGGCTCACACTTTCCCCTTTCTCTCTCTCAGCTCAAGGTTTCTACCTCTCCTTTCTCTCTCAAGGCTTAGAACAGCTTTTTGGTGGGGGCAGTGCTGATAAAACTTCCATCTCAAGTTCAAAGTCCAGGAAAAGAAAGATGAAGAGGGATTCTGAAATTGAAGAGACTAGCCTAGTGATATCCCCGACAGTGAAAGAGAGCAATGCTTCCAGTCTAGGAAATGGTGATGGCGGAAATGAAGGAATGATTGAAATAGGCGCTGAGTCGAGAGAGAGGAAGAAGAGTAGGTACTTGTCTTACCCATACGTAAACTGGGGGCAGAAAGGATTGTCTGCGGAAGGAATGGAAACAACTACTGATGGTGGACCACCTTCAAATTTTAAAAGCACCGGTGAGAAATTCTGGAGGAAATGGCATAGGAGGTCTACTGGTGTGAATAACATATCTGGTAATTCAAATGTGAAAAATACATCTTCTGCTGAGTTGCTTTCTGAATTCTGCTCTGCAGCCATCAGCTGCCAGTATCTGATTGAAAAAATAAAGCATTTGATTCAGTTGCTTGGTTCATCTCTAACTTCAGGATATCAGTATTTCATGACGAGCCCATTTGTGAAACCTACAGTAAGAACATGGCTAGTCAGGATGAGGATAAAGATGTCGAACCTTGCCTGTTGGAAAATGGTGGTCAGAATGAGGCTAAATCTGAGGTTGGAATTGCAGAGGTGATCGTGATTGGGAGGGAGGGAGAGAGAGAGAGAGCTGGGTGCCCAGAGAAAGAAAGCTGGGTGCTCAGAGGGGTGCCCGGAGAAAGAAACTGAAAAGACCATAATACCTCCCAAATTAACGGCGTTATTGACGTTGTGTCTACATAATGGGTCGGGCTCGAGAGTCCGTGTACCAAAATGATCGGTTTGGAACTTTATGTATAAAAATTATTAGTGGTCTTTACTTAGTGTACTGTTTGTGAAATTTAAAAAAAAAAAATGAAACCCGTAGTATCGCGGGGACCTACCTAACTTTAGTTTAAACACTACCGGCCCCAACTCCAATTTATTTCTGTAACTCGTACTTCGCTTAAAAATGCCTTGGTGTCTTTTGGGCATAAGAAATTTACTCATGAGTGGGTCCTCAACTCCGAAATACTAGACGTTGTTGTGGATAATGCGTTTTTTCCTCCACGCACTCACGCACAAGTATATTATTTTGTGGATTCAAAAAAAGTATATTATTTTGTGGTCCTAGATTATTATCATGCAGCATTGTATAGTGGTAGTCAGGTCCAATAGAGGCACGACATGTTAGTGAAAGTGAACATACTGGGAAGGAAGATTAAGTTAAGTGAAACAATCAACAACTCTGTGTCATGTCGATTAATTAGATTAGTCCGGATCAGGAACACATGGTGATCCGAGATTATATAATTTCTCCCCAAGCACACCACAAACCAAAACTACATATGTTATTTTAGAGACTCTCGACTTGTTAATACATGCCTGATGAATTTTGGGCAAGCAATATCTATGATATTAACAACTCCCATATTGCCCAAGGCTGAACTGCTGAAGCATTGTTTCACTATCAAGCATCTTGCACTCGAGCTGAACATCAAGCACACAAGTAGAATACTCTTCAGGCCAAAAACAAAAAGTTTGCAGACTTGCTTCCTGTCCAAAAACAAAAATAGTATAGCATACGCACCATTGGTAACGAAAGAAGAGAACGCTGAAATTTCAATATCATTTTAGGAATAAACATGTATAATATTCCTTATAAATCGGTCAAAACAACACATCAAAAATTTCTGTAGAAGTATACTGAAAATTGGTAGACAAGAGTTAGTAATATAGCCAATATAAATTGTTGACCGAGTAAAATTTTCTTTTCCTTGTTGCTTTGGGAGTCTGTCATGGTGCTTGGAGAGGAATAGAGAAGGGCCATTGAAATGCATTCCTCCTTCTCAGACTTAAAGATTGGCCTTCCTATCACATGCTTGTATTGGCTTCCACTCCATGCCTGACAAAGGAAAGAAAGTAAGCAAGGTCGTTCCACGTTAAGAGTGACTAGTACAAATTGCCCGGCTATGTTTCAACTTTCTAAACTACCTATGCACAACACAATAATGTTTGCTTATACACGCTAATGTTTCTAGGACAATGTCATACAACGTTTTCCTTCGATATTATTTGACCAGTTCAACAAAAACTTCATAACATACAATGGTTAAACTGGCATGCACTTTATAGTGTGATTGCTCAAAAGTGACACTTGTTAAAAAACAAAAAAAAATAAAAAAAACTACACGCATGTTACAAAATGTTATAAGAGTATATCTAAGTGTCATTATTTCGATAAATAATAAATTCTGGATGTAATGTTAAGGAATTTTCCGAAGTCCCCAGAGTATACGTGCAAATAATGAACGTTTTGTCATGACTCATGATGCAGCTAATCCATCATCATCTGCCAATGCAGGGGGAAGAAAACGACCTTAATGGAACTTCTAGGCATGAAAACCACTCTCTATATAACTTTAAGAACACTACAATAACCCATAATTATAAGAAAGAAAGCAATGTGCCATCTTGGAGACAGAGTAATTATCATTCTGGCTTTATTATTCTCCTGGTCTCTCTAAATTTGGTCCATTAATTAGCTGATAATTAATTAAAGCTATTAATATATAGCATACAAATGTACCAGCAACAGTAAATTTGATTTACCTGCACTTGGTCCCCTGTGGTAACTACAAGAGCATCTTTATCTGGGCTAAAAGAAACCCAACCTTTCTTGGAGTAAACATGAAACTCTGAGGATCCATCACAAAGATGCAGACACAAGGCATGAGAGTAATCAGTTCCTCTTATCAGCATCCTGATCACATCATATCTCAGATAGCTATCCCACTTATCAGCTAAAACATTCTGATTGTGCTTGTAAAAACAACAAACTGTCCCAATTTCTTTTCCTTGAACCAAAGCATTTCCATTAACAGATTGTTTTTGTTTAAAGTTCAATAAGCTTTGTAGAATTCTCTCACAAATCTTCTCAATGTCTGTCATAAGGGTCTCCAATTTCTTGCTGCACAAGTCAAGCAGTTAAACTGGATATTATAAATCTTTAGTTCAATACATGTTTTATTTACCAAAAAAATTGGAGCAGCTTGTTAAAATTACCTGAAATTTGAATAATTTGAATGCCCAATTGGCCAAATTCCCTCCATTGCCAACTTCAAACCTTGTTCTCTACACCAAACGAACTCTTCACTCAATTCGGTGTCAGCTTCCTCACCGTGAACTTCCTCGAACCCATACGGCTTCTCCGGTGACCTTGTTATGTCCGCCCTCTTCTCCAGTGGCACCTGGAAAATCCCGGTGGCTTCAGCCTGCACTGACCTTACAAACTCACTTGAAATTCCATGGTTCACTAACTGAAAACACCCAATTCTTGCTATTGACTCAATAATCTGGGTAACACTAGCATCATCATATTGATTTGAACACAATGTTTCAAAATCAATTGTGGGGGGATTTTCAACTGATTTTTGTTTTGGAAAGAATTTGTCCGGCAAGATGAGGTCAGGGACATTGAGGGAGTGCTGGAGGAATTCGGTAATGACATCGTCGTTTGTGAGGGATGATCGCCGGCCAGAGGCAACTGGAGAAGGTGGCGGGGCACGAAAATCAATGGGGTTTTCGTGGACGGGTTCAGGTAAGCTTGCCATTAATGTGGACTGAAACTAGGGGTGAGCTAGTGATGGAATAAGCTCACTGGCTTGTAGTCCTGGTACTTGTGTATATGACATCGGGGATCTATCTTTATTAGTTTGTTAAATTTTGGTAAAGGAAAAGAGAAAAGGGTGAGGAGCATCATGAATGATGGCATGTCTTGGATGTTGATTACAACCCAAGAACGATCATGATCACAAGGTCTTTCACTTTGGGGCTTAGCTTTATTTCTTTCTCATTACTCTGCTTTACAGCTCCACAGTTAATCATCATCTTTGATTCTCTCTTAGGTAAGCATTTTCTTTCTTTTTCTAATCTCAGGACCCCTTTAATATCATGATTATCGTCCAATTAAAAATGGAAAATATTGAAAAGACAGATGCAAATGTTGTATTAATTATATTCTTTGTACAGAATGATTATTGTCATTAAGGAAAAAGGTGCATGCTAAATGTCTCAATTTTAATATCGGTTTATATAGGGTTGCACATGATTTGGTTTAGGGTTCAAACCGTTAATAGATTGAAGTGTTCGGTTTGAGTCTTTGGGCTAACCAATTACTAACTTAAACCTCACCAAACCAGCCTGGTCAGAAAACGGTTTGGTCTGATTTGTCGGTTCCAGCATATATGAAAATCATATGTATAGTTTAAAAAAAAAAAAAAAAAAAAAAAAAAAACCTTTTGCACGGAGATATGATGTAACAAATAATCAAGAAAATCTAAAGTATGTGACACTGTAAAACAAGGAACGTGTCATGGGGTAGTAACTCAAACAATCCTATTATCTCTTCTTTTTCCAAATGGCAAAAATTATGGAATAGTTTTTATGTAGGTTAAAGTAGTCTACACATGAGAAGTCATCTTCGAAATCCAATTGTTTTTACTCCCATCTGTGATGGGAAATCATTACACTAATAATAATGTTTTAGTGAAGAGTAACGCTAGCTGAACCATCTTTTTGGGTATTACCTGCATTCCACTTTATGTGACAGCTGACGTAGCAGAAAATGTAACATATAACAGAATTTCATTAAATGACATGACTGTGCCACATAAGGTGGGATGCAGGTGGTACCCAAAAATGTGATTCACCTAACATTATTCTTTAGTGAAATATCATGAACTCTTTGATATTAAATAATAATCAAAAGACTTCTTTTTGGCTTTAGGCTTATGAATTTCTCTAACAAATTTTCTTTTTAATGTATAAGTAAAGGTTTGGCTCAATTCTAAATTAGTTTAGTATACCAAATAATTGTTTTTGAACTCCTTTAGAAATAAATGATTACCTGAAAAAAAAAATATTGGGTGAATTTTGCTTAACGAAACAACACGAATAAGACATAATGAAACATCTAATTACACCATTCTCTCGAAACACGTATTAATTAATTAGAAAATAGACGAGGCTGATTAAACTCATCCTCCCACCTATTCTTCCTAACTAGGTTTGCAATCTAAACCAATACAAGAGTAGCGACAAAAATAATAATAATAATAAAGAGCAAGACTTGTATAGGGACACCAAAAATCACCTCAAATCAGAGTGGAGCCCCAACAAAAAGTTGACACTGCTTAACAGCAAGAAAGGAACCAGCTCGCAGACATGCGAGAGTAGCATCGTTAAAACTTTGTTCGGAAAAAGTTCATCAAACTTCAAGACAGAACTCCGAATAACTCGGATTACATTGATCGATAGTTGTATTAATTTCTGCAACGGTCCTACTTTCACAATACCTTACTCGTTTGCAAGCGCTAAGAAGAAGGCCAATGTATTGAATTGACTCATGAAATGCCCAGTTTTCAAGTTTGCTAATTAATTACAAACATTTGGGCCTTAATTCCATTCGTTTGGAACACTAACGGATGAATTTAACTCAACTTCTGCTAGACGTACACTGGCCCAACTTTCTAACTCAACACTTCTGTTATCGAAATTGGATTTAAATTTTGAGTTCCCAACTGGATGCAACTTCGTCCAGCAAACAATAATAGCCTAATAATCAATTATTAGGATACTCAATAGTAAAAGCCACTCAAATCCTTTACCCTGTGTCTCTTGCTGAAAATCACAGTATTCTAAACCTCATACATATATGTAATTGACTTACTACCTACTGTTAATAGCAGCTACATGCATCATCTATCTCTCGCATTTTCCAATTGATCAGGTCAACGTACTCAGATGACAAAGTCCTCTTTATTTCTAAGCCATTTCCATCAGTACGTACTCATGCACTTATCAAATAAAAATTCACTTGATCGATGTTGATTCGTAATACAAAGGCTTTGTAAAATAGTATGGCTAAGATTGTGGTATATGTCTGTTTCTTATACGTACATCTTATTTTCATCTAATAAGTGCCACTTTAACAATATTTCCTCCCAAAACTCGAGCGGTCTTTACTTTATAGACATCGGAAGCCGATCTAAATTATATCGTTGATGCAAAGCATAAAGAATTAAAGATTGATAAGCAAAGTCCAGATTGCAACGCATTAAGACGTCAATGCCTAGTAGTGAGGAGTCTATGTTATGGTGTTAGTCTGTTACTATAAGTCTACAAAAACTCATATGGTAATTAATTAATATAATGATAAACTCTTCATTAGGGGGTAATGGGTCCTCATCAAACAAAAATAGGTTATCGTTTGAGTAATTGAGTTCTTACTACCTAGAGCAATAATTTTTTTTTTCAGGTTTTTTTTTTTTTTGAATGATGGTAGAATTTCATTGATCATGTAAGATGATTACAGTCATAGATAAGTGTATCCAACACAGACATTGGAGCATGGTTTTGCCAATTACTGTCCATATTGGAGTCATAAGCTAAACTAGCAAGTCTGTGAGCAACACAATTGGTGTTTCTAGGAGTGTAAGGCCATCTCCAACCCAAAGGGCTAAAAATGGCCCTGGGGCTAAATTTTAGCCATAAATTCTGTACTATTCATTGATCTGACATCAACAGTCTCCAACCCCTCAAGGCTAAATTATAGCCCTAAAATATATTTTAACATTTTGGATTGGTTATATATATATATATATATATATATATATGTGTGTGTGTGTGTGTGCGCTTATTTTTTAAAGTCAATTGACTTATAGTAATTGAAATAAATTATATGATAAAAAAAAAAATTTCGGTTGTATTTTTTTTTTTTAAAGATAATTAAAAATATCTTTAGCTAATTTTGAAATGAAATAAAACTGGAATCATATTTTTAATATTTATTTTATTCATGACATAAGCATTTAAAAGTTACACAACAAAGTAAGAAAATGCAAACAACATAAGCATTTTCTTGATATTAGATTTGGATGCATTATAAGACTTTTTTTTTTAATAAGAAGCAGCTGACTTTATTGAGAAATTAAGGAGCATGAGCTAAGTCATGCTGGAGTACATCAGTAATAGAGCTTGGCGGTACATGAAACCAGACCTCACGCTGGTTTGACTCAAAAGCAATTGCAGCCAATCTATGTGCCACATTGTTACAAGTACGAGAGGCATGCTTAATCTCTACACCTGGAAGTGCATTCACAAGGACTGCAATGTCATCCAAGACAGCTCGTTGCTCATCAAAGTCGTGGTCCTCACTAGTGATCAGTTGTACTGCTTCCAAACAGTCACTTTCTAAAGTGACATTCTGCAGATTTAGTGATCGGACTAGATCAAGACCCTCTCTAACGGCAAAGAGCTCGGACTGCTTCGCTGAGGCTACATGGGGCATAGTATGGGCAAAAGCTGCAATAAAAAGACCCTTCTCCCCTCGAATGACACCTCCTGCCCCTCCTCTGTGCATACTTGGAATGAAAGATCCATCCACATTCAACTTAATTCGGCCCTCAGTTGCTGGTTTCCAAGTCTACTTGACACTTCTATCACCCGTGTTGTGATGCACATCCCGAGCTTTATGGAACTCTTCCAACCAGGCCATGGAGTATAGAAGAATATGAGGTGCTGTTTGAGCCACACCATCCCAGAGCTTACTGTTTCGATTCTTCCACACAGACCATAAAACCATCATCAACTTTTCAAAGGTAGCAAGATTCAGATGCATAGCACAATCCAGTAGCCATTCTTTGAAGTTTATATGAGGTAGTAAGGATTGTTGGAGATTTAGAGGAGGGGAAGATAGGAGCTCAACTGCAATAGGGCATTTGCACAATACATGAGATACATCTTCTAACCTGTGATTACAGAGGACGCAGCTGGTATCACCTGTGTATCCCTTTGTTGTTAGACAGGCTCTTGTTGGCAAGAGATTGTTTGCAGCTCTCCAAATGCATATCTGCACTTTACCCGGAACCTTTGCTTTCCATATAGCCTTCCATAACATATTAAAAGGATCTCCATCCGAAGTACTAGTCAAAACATTTCCAAGTACCGATTCACGGGCAATCCAATAAGCTGTCTTCACTGTAAAACGACCTCTCTTGTCTGGACTCCAACACAATCTATCATGGATGGCACGTCGACTCAGCGGTGTAGCTAGGATACGACTAGCAATATCCGAGCTGAAAAGAGAATGCACAGTCGAAGGGATCCATGTACGATCATGAGAATTGATTAGGTCTGCAACCATGCTAAAATCCGTATGGTCTGGTCGCTGTAGAATAGGCCCATTTTGCAGCCATCTATCCGTCCAAATGTTCACAGAGGTGCCATCCCCAATTCTCCATCTCACACCCGCCTGCAACACCGGTCTACCATTCATAATACTTCTCCACGAAAAGGATGGCGCTTCTCCCATTTCGGCCTCCCAAAAGCTGCAATGGGGAAAATAAGGAGCTTTGTACAACTGAGCAATAAGAGAATCCGGATTTGTAACAATTCTCCAACCTTGCTTTGCAAGCATGGCAAGATTGTAAGCATATAAATTCTTAAATCTCATGCCACCTTCTTGTTTCGTGAGGCATAATCTCTCCCAACTACCCCAATGAATCTTTTTTTTCTCATCTGCTGAGCTAAGAATTTTGGTTTTCCACCCAATAAGCTTTTTACTGAGTTTCTCCTTCAGGTATGCAAAAATGGCTGACTTGGATCGACCTACACGAAGTGAGAGACCCAAGTATCAATCATGTTCCTCTACACATTGCACTTCCAAAATTTCTGACAGATTGGCCTGAATAAAAGATAAAAGTTACAAGCAAAATTTATTCATAATAAATAAAAGTTACAAGGAAATTTTAATAGATTATAACAATTTATTTGGGCAACATTAATTACTCATCTGAGTCATTGAATGACATTTCTGGGCGGTACTCATTTGACGTCGAACCGGATGACGGAAACAACTCACGGCGCCGAATTTTCTCCATTATCTCCCTTTTCTTTCCGTCATAATACTCTTTACTCAAAGGAGTAAAATTGATGGTTTGCATTGCTAAAATAGCTTCTTCCCTATCACGTTCTCTTCTCTCTTCCTTG
>BDJD01005642.1:4652-23937 GCA_002564525.1 Rosa multiflora
GACCTAACTAGATGACTGATCATATACTTCTCCATATTGATTATATCCATAAGCATCATAATTAACCAAATTGATTGTTGCCTTCACGAGATTCATTTAGGATCCCAATGCGCTCTGTGCCTGAACTGATAGAGTCAAAACTTAAGGCAATTGAAGAAACATCAGATGGGGTACTTTGATCATCAGTTGCACCTCCAGTCCTCCTCCAACTGTTCTCACTTCGTGGTCTTGATCTTGGGTGGCATGATCAAAATTACTTTCACAGGTAAATTGGAATCCTCCATCCACAGAAGATTGTCCATATTCATATCTTTCACCTCCACTACCTGTTCCGCTTCCACCCTCCCCACCATCATCAAAACTATCTGGAGTTCCTGTACCACCCCACGCATCATCACTATCTGAATTATCTTCTAGGTTTTTAACAACTTCTTCAGATAAGACTCTCTCTACGTTGATTCCAGCATTAGTTGCAGTTTCTACAATCCTTTAGGAAATCTCTCTTCACACATATTTTTATTTAGAGAATTACTGAGTTTTTTTTTTTTTTTTTTTACCTCAAATTTTACAGATATTTCTTCACTTTATCGGGATATATCGCAAATATCTAATATATCGGGGATATTTGATGATGTCGGAGAAATTTCGCAGAAACGGTGACAGATAAGATATTTACCCCCCTAGATATATCGGTCTGTCGAAAAAATGAGATATCGGGGGATATATCGGAAATATCACAGAGATTTAGAACCTTGCCTACAACAACCATCTTAAATCGATTTAGATAACAAAGAACCATTCAAGCTGCAACTTTACTCAACTAGCACTACACACAGCAAGGCAAATCAGCAAGTAAAGAATAATGCACTATACACTAAAAAGATAATGCAGCAAATAATAGCACAGCAGCAAGCATAGAAGAACCACAAATGCATCAAGTAAGCAAAGCAACAAAATGCAGTAAGCAAGCAAAAAATAATGCAGCAAGCAATTAATCAAAAACCAGCAGCCATCTTCGATTTTTTGGCCCTACAAGCAGCCTTTTTTGCTGATAGTTCAGCAGCCTTCTCCTTCGCATATTCTACAATTTCATTCAAAAACATTAAATTAATACTAAGCCCCATCAAAAAGTGAAAAACAATAGCATATTCGATTTATTAAACATGTAAACATTAAACGCACCATGTTCACACAACTCATAGAACTCCATCTCCTCAATTGTTGGAAAAAAACTCAATATTTTGCACGTTTTCTAATTTGATCCAATTCTGCAAGCATTTTAATGCTTCAACAGATTTAGGAGTTAGAGAGCTCCTATACGGATCAATTACTCTATTCCTGGTGCTAAAACATGATTCGAAAGTAACGGTTGACACTTAAATAGCAAGAACATCCTTTGCTACTAGCTGGAGATTAGGATACTTGGAGCCATTAAGCTTCCACCATAGTAAGATGCTAAATTCAGCTGCTCGTGGAGGCTTTTCAAAAGGATCCAACAAATACCTATCTACCTCACTCTCCACGACAACTTCACAGATGTTTTCAAGCTCCCTCTCCCAATCATCAAGCATTTCAGCCATTTTGCTTGTCATATTCTTTGCTGCAGAACTGGTAGTGACACTGCTACTATTCACACCTTCTCTTCCTCGATTTTTTTGACCATTTTGAGCAGCAGTCGATGATGCATACAAATCTATCAAAAACACCAACAACTCTTTCACTTCAGCATATTTTCTTTTCACACTTTCATTGTCAAATTGCAGGTATTTCACACAAATATGTTCAAGATTCCTAAGTTTGTATCGAGGGTCCAAAACCAAGGCTACTAACAGCAGCTGATTCACATCATCTATGCTATCAAAATACTTCCAGAACTTTGTCCCCATCTTCATAGCCATCTCAACCATAAGTTTCTTTCTCACCTTCATTTCCATCTTGCATTTCCAGCGTCCTAAATAATGCATTAATCTCTGCATTTACAGCAACAATATCATGAAATGCTCTATGTGCAGTAGGCTTAGTAGATGCACTAATCCGGAGTGTGACAAAATAGAAAACTTTCAGAAACCCCACAAACAACCCAGCCCTCTCCCAATCTTCGTCCTTTGGAGGCCCTACCCTCTTCATCGGTTTTCTGCTCTTTGGCTCTTCAAGAGCAGCTTCTTCTTCTAATAGTTACTCATCCTCATCAAAGTAGCTTGTATATTTCACATCTTCTTCTTCTGCCAATCTATCAAATGCCTTCTTTAACTGAATTGCAGTCTCTAACATCAAATATGTAGAGCTCCACCTTGTTGGAACATCAAGAATACACACCTTGGTGCATTCAGGCACTTCTCTTTCAACACACAACTTAAACACATCTAATCTAGAGGAAGAGCTGCTAACATATTTTACCACATTCCGTATACTAGCTATTGCTCTATCTAGTATAGTCAAACCAGATTTCACAATCAAATTTAAAATGTGTGCAAGACATGTAACATGCATATGCTTGCCTCCCAAAATAGGGGGTACAACCCAATTGGCAATTTTTCTCCTCAAATAATCAATGGCAACCTTATTTGCAAATGCATTATCAACACTCACAGTCAACACTTTATCAATTTTCCATTGAACCAAACATGTTTCAAGCATTTTTCCTATGGTTGTGCCTTAGTGATTGGAAATGACACAAAAGTTCAAAATTTTTTTGTGCATTTTTCACCCACTATCTATGAAATGGGTGGTCAACACCATGTAGTTCACATTTTGTACCGATATCCATGTATTGGTAGTGAGACTGACCTTATGCTTGCTTAATTCCATTTTTAGCTCCTCTTTTTTTTTCATCATAAAATTCTAAATTCTAAAAACTTTCTTACAATGGCACGTCTAGATGGGGCTGTCCAACGAGGGATAGCTACTTCACAAAAATGCCTAAACCCAGGTTTCTCTATATGATTAAATGACAGTTCATCGACTACTATCATTTTACATGCAGCTAAAGTACATGCATCTTCAGTCCAAGTTCTAGACACTAGACTATGGACAACCATCCTATCACTAGTCAAAACCTGCTACCCCTCTACATCAGCCCTACCAGGGTATTGTTTGCAAAAAATCTCAACATGCCTTCTTAATGTGCTAGTGCCACTAAAAGATGAATCTCTAGCAAGGTCAGTTTAACAATGCCTGCACTTTGCTCTTACTTCACGTCCAACTTCCTGCTTCTTTCCATCCACAACCTCCACTATTGGACTATCAAACTTCTCAAAGTGTTCCCAGGCATTGGACCTGGTTGTGATCTTTAGTGGCTTGACCCCCGTTTTCTCAGCCCTCTTCCTCTTGCTTCTTGGTGGTCTTGGAGGACGAGCAGCTGTCGGAGCTGTAGGTGCAATCGGAGCATCAGGCACTCTCAGGTTTGGTTCTACTGGCGCTGTCGACAATGGTATAATAGCATTCCCACCAGTGGCCATGCTACAACCAAAACAGGGAGGCGAATCAGATCATAATTTACCATTGCACACATATAAGAAAGAGATTTAAGCATCAGATAAGCTTGTATCATACACTGAAGACCCACCTTTAGTTCGAAGAAGAACACTAGACAATCACAACTCTAGAGCCACCAACTCGAGTTTGATCGAGTTGAAGCTTCCTAAAATCAAACTCATTCCAGAAGTCCTTTCCCCTTTTATGAACTTCTGCAAATGTCCCACAACAAGAATCTATGACTATCTGCATTACAAAAGAAGTTGAGCAAGAATCAGTATCTGATGCATCAGAATCAAACCAAAATCAACAAATGAACAAAGAGAGAGAGAATTTCTGCAACAAAGAGAAACTAACTTGCCCAGATCGAGTAAGCTAACTAAAGGTTTAGAATGAGTTTGGGAACTAAAGGTTCAGATCGAGTATTTTGAACGAAGGTTCAGATCGAGTTTGATGAATTGAAGGCTAACTGATTAGGCTGAGACTGAAGTGAAGTGAAGTGAAGAGAGAGAGAGAGAGAGAGAGAGAGAGAGAGAGGGCTTGGTGTTGGCTGACATGGTGGAAACGGCCGGAGGAGGAGCTCTCGGGTTTGGTTCAGATTGGCTTTGTGAAGGAGGCGGCCTCTTTCTCTCTCTCAGATCGGGTTAGGGGAAAGAAATGAGGCTAGACTGATTTAGTTGTTTAGGACTTTAGGTTAGATCCGCTTTGTGAAGGAGGTGGCCTCTCTCTCAGATTGAGTTTAGGAACAATTGATGAATTGAAGGCTAACTGATTAGGCTGAGACTGAAGTGAATGAAAAGAGAGAGAGAGAGAGAGAGAGAAAGAGAGAGAGAGAGGGCTTGGTGTTGGCTGACATGGTGGAAACGGCCGGAGGAGGAGCTCTCGGGTTTGGTTCAGATTGGCTTTGTGAAGGAGGCGGCCTCTTTCTCTCTCTCAGATCGGGTTAGGGGAAAGAAATGAGGCTAGACTGATTTAGTTGTTTAGGACTTTAGGTTTAGGTATTTCAGTGGGGACTGGGGAATATAATTCAGTGTATCTGATCCTATGACAATATTTTAAGGCCTTATATTGACCAATAAAACACTGACATCTGTCTCTTTTTAACCTAATGTAGGCCTGACGGGCTTTTCCAAATTTGAATGTAAAGGCCCAGCCCGAACCGTCACTTTGAAAGTGAAGGCCCGGCCCGAACCGTTTTGGTGAAGAAAAAATAGGGCTCAGCCCAAACGGGTCGGGCTTTGAAGGGCCGGTCCGGATTTGCTGGTATTCGGGTTTAAACGCCCAGCCCTACTTTTATCTAAGATGGGTTTTGCACAAAAGTGGATTGATACTGTTCTTTGTTCCATTAGAATAGAGTGCGTTATTCTATTCTGCTACAAGGTACTCCTACATGTTACATTATTCCATCCTATGCAAGGTTTTAAATTTATTCGAAACTGCTGAAATTTCCAGTAAATTTAAAGTACCGAAATGAAATTTATATGCTATATCATTTCCGTAAGGAGTTTCCCGAAATTTTCCAAAATTTTCAGTACAATTCCACTAAATTCTTAATTTCTGAAATATCTACATACACAAAATATATTTAACAATTCACACCAAAATTTTGTCCGAAATTTATGTGAAATTCATATGTCACCGACAAAATATGAAGTTCTGATTTTTTTTTTCAATTAAGTTGAAACTGAATACAACAAAACTCTCTTTGCTTTTATCTGCTACCAAAGTACACATGCTCCAAGTCTCCAACCACATCATGATTCTATTTGAAATCAAGGCTGGATACACCCAAAAACACATCAAATCATGTTTGTTCACACTTCACAATAATTATAAATCTACCTATATCTATCAATCTCTCCTCTAACTTCTAATCACTAAATTCACAAAGCAAGCCAAAAAAATAGAGAAAGCAAAGACTGTGAAGAATCGAAAGAGATGCGAGTTGGAGCAAAGAAAAAGAGTTGAAAACTTGATACAATAACAAGCTTGGTTAATTTTCAACTCTAAAATGTATGTTAAAATTTATATATATATTGTTGGTTGCATAATTTATATATATATTTTTTTGAAGAGGAATTGATTTCATTAGTAATCAAGCCATGAAACAGGCCAGAGTCTAACAAAACTTACATTAGAAATCTCGGGACAAACCGAGTAACTTATCTAAGACACAACTAAACTCATTAAAGTCTAAAGGGACGCTTGCTGAACAGCTAGCCTAATCTATACAAGAATAATCTCGCTCTCTGTTGAGAGAAAATCTGCACACTGTGAGCGTAAATGTCATCCAACATAATTTCACTCGTATTCATTTAGTGAATAGAGTTTTAATTATTTCGGGTTTGACCCATTCAAGACAGAATGTGTCTCTTAATTATATTCCCTTGTTACAAGGAAACACCCTTTGATTCCATTTATGAAGAAACCAATTGTGGATGTGTGTTTGTCTATTTGTTTTTGCGGCTACACCCGAATATTTGAATGGGTTACCTACGTACCCTTGGAGAGGGATCAAGCCATTCGTAGTTCAAGATTTCCAATGGGTGAATGACCCATTGGAGGGTATTGCTTTTTGGAATAGGAATAGTGTTTGGACGAATTTGGTGTGGGTGAACTAGGGATTCGATTTGTTTTGGATTTGTTTGGACAGACTATGATGTTTCCTGGTGTTTGGTGGAATTTGACTGATGCGGTCAGGGATTCAGATTGGATGAACCAGGGAGTCAGGGATTTTATTTGGAAAGGCTGTGACGTTTCCTGATGTTTGGCAGAATTTGACTGATGAGGTCAGGGATTCGGATTGGATGAACTAAGGAGTTATGGATTTTATTTGGAATTGCGGTTGCATCTAGGGGGTCGCTAGATTGCCTACATACCCTCGGGGAGGGATCAAACCGTTGTAGTTCTTGAGGAATTTGTATTTCTGATGTTAGGAGAATTTTTGTGTTGGCAGATGTACATATATTTATTTTCAATCAGTCGAATGTATTTATTATGCAGACGCCAGAATTTAATTTGGGCACCCTGATGTGTTGAATATTTTACTGGGCCGTGTAAATGGGCTTTTGTGTTGTCGACAAACAAATTTAGCCGGGCCCGAACATCAGGAAAAACTGACTTAAAAGATGATCTGTATTTCTGGGCCTTTAGATCCATGCTGGGTCAAGCCCAAATGATTTGGACACCCACTTTCCTTTCCAAGCCTTCAGCTTTAATATGCGTTAGGCCCAATCGTAAGGCCCACTCCATCCATGAGACTAAATTGATAACTCTATCCTCACATCAGAAAAAGTGGGATCCTTCGTCATTGCCTCGAGCTAGCAGAGATCGTGTTGGAGATGGAAGCCAATTCTTACAATTCGTCTTGGAGAGGGAAACTTGAAGCTTGGCTCTGCATAAATAGTGGACTGCATGCCTGTGATGCTGTAGTTACGAACTGGGTAAGGCCTCTATCTTTCTTCTCAATGGATTTCGATCCATCAAAACACTGACTAAACTCCCAAATTTGATTCTCTACCGCTACAGGTTCAATTCCCCATTACAGCACTCGATCGATTAGTTGGTGAACAAGAACGAAAAGTTGCTGCAACTTTTCTACTGGTACGACTCTTCTGCGAATGCCACGATCCATCAAATATTCTTTTAAAACCACCGCTTCAAACTTGGAATCAAGTATTATGTTTGCCACCGATTTAATTGCATAATTCGTCCCTTTTCAAAGGCCCTGGAAATTGGCTCCCATCATTTCGTCGTTTAGAATAAAGGTACATCATGATTTCATTCTTTGGACCATGACTTAATTACAAAAGATTCTAGAGTCTTTTGTCTTTTGCATGTAAAGCACACCATAACTTCATAATCAAATATATATGCTTAAAAGCTTACATATATTCAATTATAATTTTGAGGACTCAGACTTGCAGTGTTTGAAGAGCCAATATTTAAATCCCTTTGTCATTATCTGCAGGTTTTGGACATTCCTCCATAATTAAAGTTCCAGAAAGGGGAGGCTGTTTGCTTTATGTTTTGCCTTTATCCACCGCTTCCGTTAAACTTGCTGCACTTTGAGTTTGTAATTGCCACCACATCAGTCCCATAGAAACCATATAATTAAAATTGCCATCCATAGCTTTGCCTCTGACCATGTATAGGAACAATTGAAGTTTGACTTCATTTGATCACACCACCGAATTGAAATGACTACTCCCAGTTTTGTTTTAATTGTCAATACCGCTCACCACCGCTTTAACAAAGCGTTCATGAATTTAGCTTGTCCCAACTGGTATTTCGTGTTAATTAAATAAACATGACTTTGTTTTTTCAATTAACCACTAAAAGCCTTGTATATATGGCTTTGCATTCTGACCTCCTTCTGTTATTTCTTTCTGTTTGCAGGATACAGGGACGAAATATTAAGGGTGAGGCCCTGTGCTACTTTGTTTCACATTTTGGTTGTGGTAGTTTAGGCTATGTATTTCTTTTTGGAGGTGGTGGTGGATGAAAAGCAGAAGTAGGGGAGCTCTCTTATGCGATCAGTATTGCCGAATTTAAAGGAGGTGAATATGGCGTCTTGTGGTGGAAGGAGAAAAACAAGGAAGGAAGCTTTTTATGTATTTCTAAGTTTGAAGGCAGTGGATGTATTGCATAGGTTGTGATATCAGAACTCGGCCGTTCATGAACTACCCTATGTTCCAATATTTAAAACCCCAGCAGCCGCGTTGCATTAAGACATCGGCAGTTCATGAACGACCATGTTAGTCTTAATTCAGGAGAAGATTGCTCAGCCATTCTTGAATGACCATGGTTGTCTCAAATGAGTGTTGGTTATTCATGAACAGCCCCCTTTTTCTTGAAGTAAACCTGTTAATTCCCTGCCGAAGCAAGCAAGAGCAGCATGATGCAGTGTATACCTGAACTTCTCCCTTCGAGCTGCTTTGATTTCGCCCTCTGTTTTGGCAGAGTCTTGGCCTCTTGTTTTCTGAATATTTTTCTCCTCTCTCTCTCTCTGTATTTCTTTTCTTTCTGCTCCCTGTAGTGTTTTTTTCCTCATCCCCTGAATTATTGTTAAAAGCCTCATTTTATAAGCAACGTAGAAGGATAAGAGATCACGTTGGTTGAGTTCAATTTGTTTTGAAATTGAAATGATCTTCAGATGACGATAACCACCTCTACATTCAAATTTGTATCTGTGGGGATTATCCATAACTTTCAATATGTTATTTGAATTTGAAAGCCTAGACAAAGTGCAGCATATGATGACTTCTTTGTCGCCATACTGTTCCTCTTCCTTCTGAAGATAAGAACGAAGGCCAACTAACTAACCATACTTAAGAGTTGAGATTTAAATTGGACTTGTATCATTCTTGTGCTTTTGGATGGATTTGTTCTGTTGATTTGGTGGCCAAATCAAACTATACAAGTACATATATTGCAATGCGCTCCCACTTTTCTGATTTATTTTGAAAAACCACCACCATGTAATTTTTGAATGTAACTCCTCTCGAATTGGACTTGTGAATTTTTCGGTTTCAACACTCTCTAAGGAAAAAATATTCATCTAATCTAATTTGCCAAGCACACAATTGTGGTACAAATATCAACTAGAAATGTCTTAGAAAAACTTATAAAAATTACCCCTACTTCAAAAGGCTTGAGTCCAGAATGTCTAGAGGCTTACGGCACTTAAGAAAGCGCGAGTCCCTTCCCCGTAGGGTTGGAACCAGCACCATCTGCAACCCCCTCAGTAGCCAACAACCTCGGCATCAGGTTGCCCCTTGGGCTCTTCTTAAGGGTCTGTAGTGTATAGCCCCCATTTTCATATTTTAGCCAAATAGGTCCAATCCCTGGCTTTGGCCCAGTCTTCAGCCCAGAAGCCAGCCCAGTCAAACTGACGTAAACCTAGTTCAAAACTAGGGATTCCCGCTGATTTTTCTGGACCGTCTTCTACCCTCGATCTTTCGCCGCACTGATCTCCAGCATACCAATCCCAACCACCTGCCCAATCATTGTCGGCCCTCCTGTCGCCTCCACGCAGCGCGGCACAGCCGCATAGCCAACGCCACTGAAACTAGCGTCTTCAACAGCCCCGACTTGAGCCCAATCTTGGCCAGCTAACGCAGCCACAATGATGCAGATTCCAGTCACCCCGAAACCTTCCGACATCGACACCAACGGCACAGTTCCGACCCAATATGGCAATCATGTTTCACAGAACCACCCTCAACCAAGAATTGACTAAACCGGAGCCTTCAAAAAACTTGGTTGAGATTCCAACGCCGTTTCAGAAGAGGCCACGGCCTCTCCAAACCCACACCGCCGTCCACTCGTCTTTGTCTGGTCTGGAGAGCACGATGCTCCCCGCTGCCATCACGAAACCTGGGTTTCGCATGTCCAGGTCGCTCCGCAAGTTTTGGAGGCCCTCTCATCAGAAAACTGCATAATTTATATATACAAAAGGGTAATTATATTTTAAATTGTTCCTTTATTATGAGATTTATTATTTATAAAAATGTCAAGTAATCATGTTTTTTTATTTATTTATCAAACTATTTAGTATCACTCAGTAGATTAAATATTGTAGTCAGTACTTAGTAGATAATTTAACGGATGTAGAAAGTTAGAAATAATCAAAGATCTTAATCTTATTTAGTGCCTACCTATATTCCATACATAAATTGTCAAGATGTGTTCTTTAATTAGTTTCAATAGGCAACTACAATATGAATACAAGTGTACGATAATAATTTTAAACCTAATGAGAACACTTTAGTATAAATAATTTGTTCATAAATTTTAGATTGTTTTTTGTAGTTGTCTAGTTTTCTACATAATGGCAAGTTCTTACCCTAATTTGGGGAGCAAAAAAGACCCAACTTGGAATTATGCTTTCCCATATCAAGCCGATAGGGGGAGTGGCAAAATCATGGCACTACAACCAATATAGTAGTGATGATCATACTATTTATCCTGGTGCAAATCGTGAATATAATTCTGGAGCTAGGGATACACAAGGAAGATGCGATATGCGATAACCATTTGTCTCTAAATAAGTTTGAATCACTTTCTTTGATCAAGTCTTGGCTCAATGGACATAGGAACTCAATATAGTGATAACCCTAACTCATTCCATTCTCATTATCCTCATCATAAAATGATCGAGTTCAACCTCAAAAAGTACTTACAAAATTGAATCAAGCTCACAAGGTGGAAGCACATATGGCCTTTTTTATCATTCTTCATCCCAAATGTCGTATGCTTCATACAATGAAACACCATATTGGGTAATTCCACAATTTTCAATATATGGATTGCATGTGGGAAGAGATCAACACACATACAATCACTATGCCAATAATGCTTTCAGACGATAGATGATATCTGTCATTTGATATGCAAATTTTCTGTTGTGTATCCGGCTGCTGTCTCTTACGGCATCAGACAACAGACATCCTTCGTCGTCTCACCTCCTTCACACGACAGAAATTTTGCAAGGCTCTGTTGTCTGAACAACCCAAGAAGAAACAAGAAGAAACAATAGATAAATGTTGTTCTAGAAGCATTGTGGACAACAGACTTAGACATATATCTGTGGTTTTAATGCTTCTTAATTGACTGGAAAACATGTGTTTCTGTTGTTTGAAATTTTGAATATACCAATTTTAGCATTTAGTTGACAAATATGTTTCTGAATTGCTTTTCAAGGTCAGCTATATGTTGCTTAAGGTTCTTCTAGTCAACATCTATGTGGTGAGTTATGTCGTCTGATTGCAATTTCTGTTGTTTGATATTGATTTTGATTTCACTTTTCTGTTGTTTCATATTGGTTATGATTTCACTTTTCTGTTGTTTACAAGTAAGAAGAAACAATAGATTATAGTTTGGGTTTTTTGTTCCTATATATGTTGAGACAACATATATCATCAATCCTATGTTGGATTTCAACATCATTCATAAATAACAATCACCAAAGCCATTTGGGCATATCTAATCTAAAATTAGTCATCAAAATGAAGCCATATTTGTCATTGTCTCCACCAAAATATATCAATACATATAGTGATCAATCCCATCAGTTCCCTAATACTAGAAGTATGATCGATGAAGGCACAAAAAAAATAGGTTTAAGTATGATCATATAGTGACCAGTTCTATGTATAGGGACAAGAAAAGTTCCTTAGTACTACTCAAGTACCATACATATATATGGACCTGACATGAAGATCTGTAAGCTCTCCTCTCCCAGTAAAATCGACACGAAAGGGTCAAAGTAATCTGCATCACACATAAAAAAGGAGACATAAGCGAATTGGAATGTCAAGCCATGAACCGCTTAGATTTGGGAATTTATTAAAACTTCATTGGTTTAGCCATGAGCTTGAAATTTTGTGTTAAGTTAGAACATACTAAAATTTCATACAATTCGGAGTTTGGGAAGCAAGGAAAAAGATGAACACAATCTGACTGAACTGTAGGAGTTATATAAAAAAAATGTCAGCACTATAGTCAACTTAAAAAATTCACCAAAAATTCATTGGAAGTCCAATTGACATGAAATCAGTTTTGAAACAACCATTTGAAATGCATAATTCAATATACATGAGAACCAGAGGTTAAATGATTCAAATAAGAGTTCAAATCTCAGACATGAAATCAGTTTTGAAACAACCATTTGAAATGCATAATTCAGTATACATGAGAACCAGAGGTTAAATGATTCAAATAAGAGTTCAAATCTCAACAGATAATCAGAAGATACATTCAAAATGCTGGAACTTTCCCAAATGCAGACGAAATTTGGAAAAATCACCTTGCTTCGGAATAAGATGAAACTTTCCAGATCCTTTGTTAACTAACAGAACATAAACATGTCAAAATTTTAGGATATTTGAATATTGGTAAGTAGGATAAAACAAATACCAAAGAGAGCTGTGCTACAGAGCAGTTTCTGCAGAATTCTAGCTAATTGTTCTTTCTTCGGGAAGGAGCTAAGGATTCAAACTTATCTTTATTTGGGAAGTTAGCACATTTCCATGACTTCTTGGATCAACAACTTGGTAAACCTTTCTGTTTTCAGCACCGGAATACTGTCCCACTACACAGGCATAAACTGTTCTGAACCATATCCTGCACATTACAAACACAAAAAGCAAGGTACAGAAGGGTAAAGTTCACGTTAAATTATAAAATTAAAGAAATCTGGCCAACCCATTTCAAACCAGACCATACAATCACGTCTCGTGATATCCACTTCCTGTTCAGAACCACTCTCCATTACGGAACCAATTTAGACAAACATAGTAGGGCTAAATACTGGTTACTATCATTTGGTTTAGGTCCAAAATCAATTCAGTCACTGAACTTCTAATTTCATCAAAAACACCCCTGTATTTTCAATTTTGATCTAATAGGTCCAATTCATTAATATTCTGTTATGAGTTCAAGTTATGGTTTGATTATTTGTTGAAAAACTATTTATTTGATAGATTTCTAATAGTGGGACTCACTCCAAAATTGACTATGCAGACCACCTCAACACCACATCATAAAACATAGGCCATATATAAGCCACGTCAACAAGTTAAATGACTCAATTGTCGGAAGACTAACAAATTAGACCTATTAGATCAAAATTGAAAGTGCAGGAGTGTTCATGATGAAATTAGAAGTTTAGGGACTGAATTGATTTTATACCCAAACTACAGGGTAGTAGTCAGTATTTAGCCCAACATAGTATATGAATATTAGGACAAACCAACAACCCCAAAAGTAAAATGCCAAACATTACATGCAAGCTCTAAAACTTAAAAACCCTTATATTCTCTACAGATGTAAAAAATGGGAAGGTATTACCTTAAAAAATAAAGCAATAGTAGGTTTTCTCCTTGAAACATACATAGCCATCCAAAAGACACTAAGGTGGACAATCTGCATTTGGAAGCACAAAAAACAGGTCAGTGATTACACGCATTTATATACGTGTAATTATAACTAAAATACTAGAATTAAGCTAATCCTCAAGTCAATTATTATGTAATTAATCCATTTATTTATTTATTTATTCTGTAGTAAATAAGCGGAGTTGTGGATTTCAGAAGAAGTTGTGCGAAATTGGAGCAAAATGAAGGTTCCGAGAAAATGACAAAAAGTCAACCAAGAGCGATATTATCGGAAATGGCGAAACTTGAACACACAAGGCAAAAGAAAAAAAAAGGAATGAATTAAACTAATTAAATATTAGTTTAATTGGAAGTGTGGCAGCTTAACATTTAATTAAATCAAATTGGTTTAATTAACAAGGTGGTAGTAAGCTATCTTCCACGTGCAGCAATCAAGCTTACTCTCTTCTTTCATCTCCTAGCCACCCATATGCTGACACGTGCTTGTCCCTCTTTCACACCAACCAGACCACAATTCCCATTCATTCCTTTACCTCTTGGTGAACAGGGGACGACCTAATTATATATATACATAGTACCACACAGAGAAGGGACACACAATTCCGCCGCACACCAAAATCCCATGAGAATCTCTCTCACCTCCAACCCACTGCATCACGCCCAGATCCCATTTTTTCTCTTCCTCTTCACCTCACCTCACCTCACCACAACTCCTTCCTTCTCATCTTTTCTTCCCACCTCACCAAGATTCACACTTCCTCACTAAGATCCACTTCACCTTACCAAGATCTATCTCACTAAGATTTTATCTTCTCATCAATTCCACAAATTTCAAAGGGGAAGCCCAAGCATCAAGAACTTTATCACCATTAAATTTGGGTAAAAGTGGGGAGCCATAAATCAAGGCTAGCCATAATTGCTTTAATTTATGGCTTGTTCTTGTTACTCCTACTTCTCTTCACTTTGTTCCTTTTTAAATTATGTGTATTGATGTTTGTTTAATGATGGGTAATGAGTAGATTTGTTGTTGGGGGCTAGGGTTGTGTGACCTAGTCCAAATCTTGTGTAAAATATGCTTATTTTAATGTAATAATGCAATTTTCATATGATGGATGCTTATATATATTTTTGTTGGGTTAAAATGCATGTCCAGGAGCCTAGTCAACTCTAGGGTGTGTATTTTGTGCAAGTCTAGGATGGAGTTAGAGGCTTGACCATCTCTAATTCCTAAGCTAGAAACCTTCAATTTCGTATTCGAGGGGTTATAAGCATGGTAATTTACACCCGTTGCGTGAATGCTCGGGCGGGTCACTTAGTAGTCTAATTCCTCGATCCTTAGGCTTCTTGATGTGAATTAGAGACCCTTGAACCGGCTCTAATTCATGCCAAGTGAGTTCCTACAACCCTTGAACCGGAGTAGGAATACCATGAAAGGGAATTTTGGTCCTTGAGCCTTGAACCGCCTTGGATACGACTATCGCCAAAGTAGGAAATTTGCATCTACATTAGATTAGCTTCCGACACATGAGATTTGGATGAAGGAACCTCCCTAGCACCCGACATTCTCATTATATTGTTCACACTTTTCTAGTTTAATTTTCTTGCATTTTTATCAATCGCTTTGCATTTTATTACTTTTTGTTAAGTTCAAATCAACTCTCAATCATTGAATCCATCGACTCATTGTGCATATTCACCTTGAGGCTACAAGTTAGTGGCTTTGAATAGGCTTGGTGTGAGCTAAATTGAGCATTTCCAAGGTTTGGTGCCTTGATTGCTTATAGTTTTTATTTTACTTTTATTTTTTCTTGTGTGCTTTTAGTATCCTACCGCCAATTATCTTGGTTAGGTTCAACACCTAATCCCCGAGGTACGATAAACTAAGGTCCAAATATTTCCCTTACTCGACAACGATTCGTACGCTTGCGAAGAGTTTATGAACCAAGTCAATGGCGCCGTTGTCGGGTATTAGGGTCTTCGGATCTTAATCCCTTGGTAATTGGCATTTTGGGTCACTTTTAGCATACTTTTATTTTTCTTTTTCTTTTTATCTCTTGTTTCTTTGTTATTTTTTTTTCATCTCCTTGGTTAGTTTAGTCAAATTTAGTACTACTTGTGTTTAATTCTCTCTTCACCCCTCTAATTATTCGTCAATTTTTTGTGCGTTTAATTGGTGCTTATCTTGCTTATATTTTTGTTCTTAAGATACTCGATTTCTTATTGATCCTTCGTAGGTATATGAGTGACACTCTACTACCTATCAATTTGAGAAGTGGTTGTGTTTTGCAAAGACTACCTAGAGGAAGACCAACAAGGAGAGTTTGGAGACCAAGACATCGCTCACAAGCACCTTCTAGGTCTCCTATTCGAGTAGTAGATATGGGTGACGAGCGTCAAGGACCACAATATGAGGAGGAGATTCCATTGAGCCATTATTCATGTCCTAGCATTGTAAATGCTCCATCTTGCATTGTGCTTCCTCTGACAAATGCCAACTTTGAGATCAAGCCTAACATGTTGTCTATTCTCCCTATTTTCCATGGCATGGCTAGTGAGAGGCCCTATGATCATACAATTGAGTTTGATGTCATATGTTTCACTATGCACTTGGGTGGATTAACTTTGGAGGGTTTGAAGCTTCGATTATTCCCATTTTCTTTGAAAGATCAGGCACGCACATGGTTTTATAAGCTCAAGCCAAGATCCATTCTCTCTTGGGCCGATATGCAAAGAGTGTTCTTGAATGCATATTATCCCCATCATCGGACTACTTATATGCGAGATAGCTTGACCAAGTTCTTTCAAGAGGATAATAAGACTTTTTATGATGCATGAGAGCGCTTCAAGGATATTGAGTTAGGTTGCCCTCATCATGGACTCACCAAGTGGCTTCTTTGTGAATCTTGGTGAGGTGGGAAGAAAAGATGAGAAGGAAGGAATTGTGGTAAGGTGAGGTTTCAGTGAAGAGGAAGAGAAGAGGAATTTTCTACAATGGCTTCTTTGTGAATCTTTCTAAAATGGGTTGATTATTGATGATAGAAGGAGATTGGATAATGCATCGGGTGGTAGCACCAAAAGATGGCCCTTGGCCTTGAGAATTATAACTAGATGCTTGCTGCCCATAATGATTTTGTCCACCAAATTGTGTGTTTCCATGACCGTGAACAAGCTAAGGCTATTACTACACTTCGAAATGGGAGGGTTTATGACAATAAGGTACGCATGCCTAAATCTTCTAACTCCCCTTTGAATGTGCATGATGACATGTATGCTCCCACTTACCCCACATCACATTCTTATGATACACATGTTTCCACCCCTATACATGATTCCAATTCTTCACTTTCATATTCTAATGATGATGATCATGTGTTAGTTGAGGATATATTACATTGATAATGATGATGATAATGTGTTGCATTCATATGGGGCCAAGGGGGAAGAAAATGTACCTCTTAGCCATGTTGCTAATGATAATGTGCATATGCATCATACTTTTATTTCAAAGGAGGATGGGAACCGGGGGGAAGAAAATGTACCCCGGGAATTGGAGTGGGTGATGTGACTTTGTATACAAAAGGAAGAACAAGGAAGGAATACCTCTTTATCTCATTCTACATCTTCAAAATCTCAAGCCTCTAATTCTTCATCCGCACCACCTAAGCATGTGCATTTTGGCCCCACTACTCCTTTTTCATCACCTAGGGATCTTCATCAAGGGGGGAGGAATAAGGCGGAAGCTACTTCATCTACTTCTATTGATACACATGGTTCATTCTCGGGTTTCAGTTCTAATGGTTCACCGCCTATTTCGTCATCTAGTGAGTATCGGGAACAACATCAAGGGGGAAGTAATAAGGAGGAACACTATTCTCATGTAACTTTGGATTCTAGGGATAGGAGTGGACCGATCCATTCTACACTAGGCGAGGCCTTGAGGGCTAAGAACCCTAGTGGAACGGTTACCACCCTTAGGGGTTCAAGGGGGGGTCTCACTTTTTCTCCACCTCTTGATTTGAACTCATCGGAGCCTAGACTTCCCTATCCACAAGTTAAGAGGGCTCAAGATCCAAAGAAGTGGAAGGAGACACAAAAGCAAGAGTTCATTGAGCTATTCAAGTCCGTTAACATCAATATCCCATTACTTGATGCTATCAAGCAAGTACCGGCCTATGCAAAATGCTTGAAGGACATGTGCACTAGTAAGAGAAAGTTTGTGGAGAATGAAGATTTATATTTAGGTGAGCAAGTGTTGGCCGTACTTCAAAGGAGGTTGCCTCCTAAGCTTAGTGACCTCGGATGTTTTACTATTCCATACACCATTGGGTCACGAAACTTTGATCGAGCATTATTGGACTTGGGGGCTAGCATCAACATTATGCCATATGATTTGTACAAGACTTTGTCATTGGAACCAATTAAGCCTCTAAAGATTAAGCTTAAGACGGCGGATAGGAGTATCAAGTACCCTCGTGGAGTAGTGGAGGATGTTCTTGTCAAGGTAGATGAGATTTATGTACCGAACGATTTTGTTGTACTTGACATGGACCCTCCTCATGAGGATGATGATGACGAGTTACCTATCATTTTTGGTAGAGCATTTATGGCGACTACAGGGGTCAAGATTGATGTTAAGAAGGGTTTACTCACCATAACAGTATTTGACACTACTATTGGGTTTCAGATTTCTGATGCTATAAGGAGTCCATTATATTATCTTGATGAGTGCTTCCAGATTGATGTTATGGATGATATTGTTGGGAAGAACTTTATTGAGCATTCATCGACAAATTACATGGACACTTGGATTGCTCAAGGTGGAACCAAATTTGAGAGTAAGGAGCATGTTGAGGCTATTGCATACTTAGAAGCATTGACACCATATTTTCCTAGACGTGTTCCACCAGTTTTACCTTTGCCACCTTCTACTACACCACCTATTCCTTCATATGAGACCCCACCAGATTTGGAGTTGAAGACTTTACCTTCGACTTTGAGATATGCATTTCTAGGAGAGGAGAGCACATTACCGGTTATTATCTCATCGAAGATGAGTAAAATTGAGGAAGATAAGCTTCTGAGGGTGTTACGTGAGCATAAGAGAGCTATTGGTTGGACTATTGCCAATATCAAAGGCATTAGTCCATCCAAGTGTCAGCATCACATTTACTTGGAGGAGGGGTGTAAGCCCACTCGGGATGCTCAGAGGAGGTTGAATCCTCCCATGATGGAGGTAGTGAAGAAGGAGATTATTAAGCTTCTAGATGTTGGAGTTATTTTCCCGATTTCTGATTCGCCATGGGTTTCACCAGTTCAGGTTGTCCCTAAAAATGGAGGAATTACAGTAGTGCAGAATGAAAAGGGTGAAGATGTGTCACAGCGAGTTCAAAATGGATGGAGGGTTTGTATTAATTATAGAAAGCTTAATGGAGCAACAAGGAAGGATCATTTTCCACTACCTTTCATTGATCATATGTTGGAGAGACTAGCAGGTCATAGCCACTATTGTTTCTTAGATGGCTATTCAGGGTATAATCAGATTGCTATTTCTAAGGAAGACCAGGAGAAGACTACTTTCACATGCCCATTTGGTACTTTTGCATATAGGAGGATGCCTTTTGGACTTTGCAATGCACCTGCTACTTTTCAGAGGTGTATGATGGCATTGTTCCATGACATGACTGAGCATTTTATGGAGATCTTTATGGATGATTTCTCGATTCATGGAGATACTTTTGATGATTGTCTCCAACACTTGACCCTTGTTCTAAAACGGTGTGAGGAGACCAATTTGGTCCTCAATTGGGAGAAGTGCCACTTTATGGTAGATGAGGGTATTGTGTTAGGGCATGTAGTATCATCACGTGGCATTGAGGTGGATAAGGCGAAGATTGAGTTGATTTCTAGTTTAC
>BDJD01005642.1:23952-39147 GCA_002564525.1 Rosa multiflora
ATGGTGATTCCTTTGATGATTGTCTTCGACACTTAACCCTTGTTCTAAAACGGTGTGAGGAGACCAATTTGGTCCTCAATTGGGAGAAGTGTCACTTTATGGTGGAAGAGGGTATTGTGTTAGGGCATGTAGTATCATCTCGTGGAATTGAGGTGGATAAGGCGAAGATTGAGTTGATTTCTAGTTTACTACCACCGAAGAATGTGAAAGGAGTTAGGAGTTTCCTTGGGCATGCTGGCTTTTATAGACGCTTTATTCCAGATTTCTCTAAGATCACCAAGCCATTGTGTGACTTGCTAGGCAAGGATGTGCCATTTGATTCCACTTCGGAGTGTTTACAGGCTTTTGAGCTACTTAAGGAGAAGTTGACTCACGCACCTATCATGATTGCACCTGATTGGACTAGACCATTTGAATTGATGTGCGATGCTTCAGATTTTGCTATGGGTGCTGTTTTGGGTCAAAGGATTGAGCGAGCACTCCATGTGATATATTATGCTTCCCGGACTCTGAATGATGCACAAGTCCATTACACTACGACCGAGAAGGAGCTTCTGGCTATTATTTTTGCATTGGAGACGTTTCGGAGTTATCTTCTTGGGAGTAAGGTGATTGTTTACATGGATCATGCGGCATTGAGATATTTGTTAAGCAAGAAGGATGCCAAGCCCCGTTTGATTCGTTGGGTGTTATTGCTCTAGGAATTTGATATTGAGATCAAGGATAAGCCGGGTAGAAAGAACCTTGTTGCAGATCATTTGTCTAGACTAGAGCATGGCAGAGACTCTTCTGATATACCATTGATTGAGCATTTTCCCGATGAGTACTTATTCCGTGTTGACACTGAGATGCCTTGGTTTGCGGACTTTGTGAAATATTGGGCTAGCAATGGTACCTTTATACCAGATAACTATGATGCACAGGTTAGAAAGAAGTTTCTTAGAGATGCTCGGTCATATATTTGGGATGACCCATACTTGTGGAAGGTGGGTAAGGACCAGGTGATTAGACGATGCATTCCTCAATGGGAGGCCGCAGAGATTATTTCATTATGCCACTCATCTTTGTGTGGAGGTCATTTTGGTGGGAGGAGGACAGCTTTCAAGATCCTTCAGTCTAGTTTCTTTTGGCCTACTTTGTTTCGAGATTGTCATTCTTTCGTGCTTCAATGTGATAGATGTCAAAGGACCGGGAATATTTCCTCCAAGGACCAAATGCCTCTCACTAATATTATGGAGGTTGAAAATTTTGATTGTTGGGGCATAGACTTTATGGGACCTTTCCGAAGTCTCATGGGAACGAATATATCATAGTCGCGGTTGATTATGTTTCGAAGTGGGTTGAAGCCAAGGCCACAAGGAAGAATGATTCTAAGGTAGTCACCAAGTTCTTGAAAGAGCATATTTTCTCTCGATTCGGGACTCCTAGGATTATTATTAGTGATGGTGGCACACATTTTATCAACTGGACTTTTGATGCTTTGTTGAGAAAATATGGAGTCAAGCATAAGGTTGCCACACCTTACCACCCTCAAACTTCAGGTCAAGTGGAGGTGTCAAATAGGGAGATTAAGAGAATTTTGGAAAAGACGGTCAACTCTTCTAGGAAAGATTGGGCCATTAAACTTGATGATGCTTTATGGGCCTATCGGACCGCATATAAGACTCCTATCGGCATGTCTCCTTTCCGCTTATGCTATGGAAAGAATTGTCACCTTCCGGTCGAGCTTGAGCACAAAGCTATGTGGGCTATTAAATTTTTCAATTTTGACTTGGAAGCAAGTGGTGAGAAGCGGAAGCTTGATCTTTGTGAGTTGGAGGAGATTCGAGAAGAGGCATATGAAAGTGCCAAATTGTTTAAGGTGAAGACCAAGGTGATACATGACCGACACTTGGTGAAGAAGACATTTCTTCCAAAGCAAAAAGTTCTCCTATACAATTCTAGGCTCAAGTTATTTTATGGAAAGTTGAGATCTACGTGGAGCGGCCCTTTTGAGGTAGTTGAAGTTTTTCCTCATGGTGCTATCACAATCAAGAATCTTCATGGTGGGGAACCCTTCAAGGTAAATGGGCATTGATTGAAACCTTACTTGGACACCAGATTTGACACTCAAGAGGAGGAGGTCACCCTCCAAGATGTCCCTTGACTCATCCTTGACATATGGACCGGCAATGAAGTCCTTAAACAAAGCGCTCGTGATGTTCTTTCTTGTTCATTTTGCATCAATAAGGCTATTTAGCCATCTTTTTGGGAGTTTGGGAGGTGCTTGGTGTGTGGAGAATAAGGAGATATTTTGAGCTACAATTCTTGTGTGGAGGTCATGGAGGATGATTTTGGGTTCTGAGTTGATGGGATGAAGACCACGAGCTTAATGGAGGACCCTTGTCCTTATTCATTAGTGGGCTATTTGTGATGCATTGCTCTTGGACACTACACATTTCTCAATGGAGCTGATCTTTTCATGAGCACCTAGAGCGATTATGGAGCATATGTTAAGGAAATCAAGGCCTTGTGCCTTGAAGTGGTGTCTCATATTGGTCTTCTCTGAAGGTCGTGAGCAATTGAGGGTCGACAAAGGGGGTTTTCCATAATTTTTCTCCGCATTTAGATTTTCATTTTCATAGTTAATTTTTGTGCCTTCGCTCGAACTTCACTCTCATGCCTAAATCCGACACGGATTTTAGCTTTCAAGCTCACTTTACAACATTGAGGACAATGTTGGTTTTAAGTGGGGGGGGGAGGGCTCGAGCTCGGCCGACTAAAAAAAAAAAAAATAGCTTTATGTAATTATATTTTATTGGTTAATGCCTTTTCCAACCCCAATGACGAGCCATGGACTTAACTTGTTATGATTGTGGATAGATTGAGCATGATCTAGGACTTTGAATTTGTCTTGTAATTGAGTGTATATGTGATTTATGCTTGACTATATGTGTGCACATAGCCTAAAGTTAGGTTGGTTCATCATAATTAGATATTAAAATTAGATTAGCTTTATGTAATTATATTTTAGTGGTTAATGTCTTTTCCAACCCCAATGACGAGCCATGGACTTAACTTGTTATGATTGTGGATAGATTGAGCATGATCTAGGACTTTGAATTTGTCTTGTAATTGAGTGTATATGTGATTTATGCTTGACTATATGTGTGCACATAGCCTAAAGTTAGGTTGGTTCATCATAATTAGAGAAGCATATAGGTGATTTGATTAACTTGCATGCCTTATTTGTGAGCTTTTGAGCCTAATATAGTGTATGCATTGTTCATTCACTTTTTATTTCATGTGTGTAAAATTTCATGACATTGCGTATCTACAACTTGCTTGAGACATCTCGAGGCTACTTTTAGGTTGCGACATGATAGAAAGGATGGAGGCATTAGGACTATATACCATCATGGCCAAAGAAGCATGTGCCCAAAGATATTTACTACTAGATTGTCACTTTGAGCCTATTAATATATTTAGCCTTTTTGTTCATTCACACCACAAATTTCTACCTTGCCTATACATTTTTATCCTACCCTTCCATGGTAGTTGGTGAAGCGATTCGAGAGAATGACTTTATGTTTGAGTGCTTCAAAAGAAAGAAAAAGTCAAAAGTGTGAGGTTACAAAAAAATAAGTGTGGGGGTGAGTGATTGGTATAGAAAATAAAGTACTTAAAAAAAAAAAGAAAAAAAAGAAGAAGAAGAAGAAGAAAGTTTGTGAAAATAGAAAGGAAGTTCAAGGAAAAGAAAAGTAGAAAAAGAAAAAAAAAAGTAAGTTGTGTGAGGAAAAGAAAAGAAATTAAAAAAAAAAATATTACGTAGTATAGTGTGGGTTGTACATTGGGATTAGAGTGAGTGAGTTAGCATTTGAAAGCAAAGTCATATATCTCTACAAGAGAGAGTTGCTTCACCGATTTCCATGGACTTTGTCTTTCCTTATCCTTCATTTATATTAACCACTTACCCTTAGCCCCATTACAACCAAATAAAAGACCTCTTGATCTTGAAAGTTGTAGGCTACCTAGCGGAGATGAGATCAAAAAGCAAGCATATGGCGGTGCATGTTGTGAAATTGCTTTTGAGTGAAACACATATAACCCCTAAACACTTGAGCCGTAATATTTAGTGAACCTATGTGAGTTTAGCGGATTATATCGGGTCTTCTATGTGCCTATTTGATTGTGGTGGATCGATTTGACATATGGTCAACACATGCATATGCTTGAGCATTTCTCACATGTGCATCTTAATTGCCTTACAAATTCATAATTCCTATGTTATGCTTTGTCGACCTCAGGATCATTTACATAATTAATTCTCTGAGGGTTATGGTTAGAAAGGCTAATACCGCATTTTACTTATGTTTGTGAGTTAGTAGATTTTTGGATTAGATTTTATTTAGTTTGCTTAGGGACAAGCAAAGTTCAAGTGTGGGGGTGTGATTACACGCATTTATATACGTGTAATTATATCTAAAATACTAGAATTAAGCTAATCCTCAAGTCAATTATTATGTAATTAATCCATTTTTTATTTATTCTATAGTAAATAAGCGGAGTTGTGGATTTCGGAAGAAATTGTGTGAAATTGGAGCAAAATGAAGATTTCGAGAAAATGACAAAAAGTCAACCAAGAGCGATATTATCGGAAATGGCGAAACTTGAACACACAAGGCAAAAGAAAAAAAAAGGAATGAATTAAACTAATTAAATATTAGTTTAATTGGAATTGTTGCAGCTTAACATTTAATTAAATCAAATTGGTTTAATTAACAAGGGGGTAGTAAGCTATCTTCCACGTGCAGCAATCAAGCTTACTCTCTTCTTTCATCTCCTAGCCACCCATATGCTGACACGTGCTTGTCCCTCTTTCACACCAACTAGACCACAATTCCCATTCATTCCTTTACCTCTCGGTGAACAGGGGACGACCTAATTATATATATACACAGTACCACACAGAGAAGAGATACACAATTCCCCCGCACACCAAAATCCCATCAGATTCTCTCTCACCTCCAACCCACTACATCACGCCCAGATCCCAATTTCCATTTTTTCTCTTCCTCTTCTCTTCCTCTTCACCGAAACCTCACCTCACCACAATTCCTTCCTTCTCATCTTTTCTTCCCACCTTACCAAGATTCACACTTCCTCACTAAAATCCACCTCACCAAGATTCACACTTCACCTCACCAAAATTCACACTTCCTCACTAAGATCCACTTCATCTCACCAACATCTACCTCACTAAGATTTCATCTTCTCATCAATTCCACAAATTTCAAAGAGGAAGCCCAAGCATCAAGAACTTTATCACCATTAAATTTGGGTAAAAGTGGGGAGCCATAAATCAAGGCTAGCCATAATTACTTTAATTTATGGCTTGTTCTTGTTACTCATACTTCTCTTCACTTTGTTCCTCTTTAAATTATGTGTATTGATGTTTGTTTAATGATGGGTAGTGAGTATATTTGTTGTTGGGGGCTAGGGTTGTGTGCCCTAGTCCAAATCTTGTGTAAAAGATGCTTATTTTAATGTAATGATTCAATTTTCATATGATGGATGATTATATCTATTTTTGTTGGGTTAAAATGTATGTCTAGGAGCCTAGTCAACTCTAGGGTGTATTTTGAGCATGTCTAGGATGGAGTTAGAGGCTTGACCATCTCTAATTCCTAAGCTAGAAACCTTCAATTTCGTATTCGAGGGGTTATAAGCATGGTAATTTACACCCGTTGCGTGAATGCTCGGGCGGGTTGCTTAGTAGTCTAATTCCTTGATCCTTAGGCCTCTTGATGTGAATTAGAGACCCTTGAACCAGCTCTAATTCATGCCAAGTGAGTACCTACAACCGTTGAACCGGAGTAGGAATACCATGAAAGGGAATTTCGGTCCTTGAGCCTTGAACCGCCTTGGATACGACTACCGCCAAAGTAGGAAATTTGCATCTACATTAGATTAGCTTCCGACACATGAGATTTGGGTGAAGGAACCTCCCTAGCACCCGACATTCCCATTATATTGTTCACACTTTTCTAGTTTAATTTCCTTGCATTTTTATTAATCGCTTTAATGAGATTTGGATGAAGGAACCTCCCTAGCACCCGACATTCCCATTATATTGTTCACACTTTTTTAGTTTAATTTCCTTGCATTTTTATCAATCGCTTTGCATTTTATTACTTTTTGTTAAGTTCAAATCAACTCTCAATCATTGAATCCATCGACTCATTGTGCATATTCACCTTGAGGCTACAAGTTAGTGGCTTTGAATAGGCTTGGTGTGAGCTATGCCGAGCATTGCCAAGGTTTGGTGCCTTGATTGTTTGTAGTTTTTATTTTACTTTTATTTTTTCTTGTGTGCTTTTAGTATCCTACCGCCAATTATCTTGGTTAGGTTCAAAACCTAATCCCTGAGGTACGATAAACTAAGGTCGAAATATTTCACTTACTCGACAACGATTCATACCCTTGCGAAGAGTTTATGAACCAAGTCAGTAAGCAAAGATATGATAGGATATAGAAAGTACTAACCCACATGCCAGTGATAAAGGAGAGAAGAGCAATAACACAAGCAAATAAAATTAAAGAAAGTCCTAAAAACCAAGAGTGGAATACTGAAACAGAGAATGGCACTACCATATCAGAACTGCCATTGTTGCAGAACTTAAAATGCCGTAGAAACCTAAAGGAACCATGATAAAGGCATAAAGCATTACATTTATGCCTAATCCTAACTAGTAGACCTTGATTGGTCCTAATTGAAAGCAACCAAGTCTTGAAGCACCACTTAAGTAGTCCCCAAATGCATAACTAAATCAGAAGCAAACCGTATATGGCAAAATATTGTTTCTTTCCATTAGACCCATCACAATTCTTTCATCATAGAGCATCCCATTTTTGCAAAACCCATTTATCACAATGTTATATGAGTAAATATTGGGTTCCATTCCCTTATCTACCCAAATCCTGATCCATATGCATATCTCTAAATATTCTAGAGGCTTCAAGAATTTTCCCTGCACTACAAAGAGCCAATATTCGAGAATTGAAAGTAATGACATCCAGAAACATGCCCTCTAATTTCTAAGACTCATCAGTCTTGCCTTCTTTACAAAACTCGAAACCAAAGTATTATACACAAACCTATTGGGCACAACACCAAAATCCAAAACATCCAATCCCCCACTACTAAACCCAGCTCTAGAATACCCATGAACTAAAATCCTAACGCTCTACTCATTCAGCTAACAACCCTTCGATCAAAAGAACAACCATCCCCAAATCAAATTTTCAGCAAATTTTAGTGAAAATTTATACCCATAAAACACCCAAATTGAATTGAAGAACAAACCACTCCCAAATCCATTTCTAAACCCTTAGCAATGCAAATTAAACCCCCAAATCAATACCCAAGAAAACCCTAAAACCCAAAACAAACCAAAGTCGAAACCGTAAGATCGACGAAGAAAGAGGCTTACCAATGAACAATAGTGAATGAATTCTTTGGCCTCGTTCCTTCTTCAAATTGAAGAACTCCACCAACAGTGATGAGAGTCACAAGCTCGGAGAAAGGTTGAGAAAACTCTTCTTTGTCCAAAACCCAGCTCGAGAAGTGTGTTTGTAGCTTCTGTCCCCCAAAAGAACCTCTCATAGTTTTTGAGACATGAATGAATCAATTTGAGTTTCTGTGGAATGGTGCAATGAACCTCTAAGTTGAGAGAGGCGCGATGGAAAGAAAGCTGAGTTTTTGAAAATTTCAGTCAAGTGTGGAAAAACACAGGGTCTTAGGGCAAAAAGGATGGATAAGTTTAGTTGTGCCCAAAAAAAAAAATTGGTCAGACTAGGGGAAATTATTTTTCCGTTTACTCAGACACCATATAAATATTGTCCAAATTTTCAACCTTTAATGAGAATTTATCAGTTTTTTCAAACGACAGTTATCTGTTGTCCGAATTTTCCAACTTACAAAAAAGATGAAAAAACTAAAATAGGTTGGATTCTCATGCTATTCAGACAACATAATTAATTTATATGTCGTCTAAAGTAGTATAAAAAATTCAGACAACAGAAAACAAGAATTCTGTTGTCTGAAGGCATTATTGGCATAATGAATACTCATGTGATGAACTACCAAAATCATTTCTAAATTTCTAAGTAGTTGATCAGTTAGCATACCAAATTTCTAAGTTCTACAGGGAAAGAAATTCTAATCAAGGCTATGGCTCAATTTATCCCAACTTATGTTATGAGTTGCTATACACTTCCTAAAGGTCTCTGCGACGATCTCCACCAACTCTATGCTCAATTTTTTTGGGCAGGTTCAGATTCTAATCGTAAAATTCACTAGAGGCCATAGGATAGGTTGTGCCTGTCTAAAAGTGAGGGAGGTCTAGGCTTTAAGAATATGCATGCCCATAATTTGTCTATGCTTGCAAAACAGGGGTGGAGGCTAATCACTAATCCTAATTCCTTGTCTCGTTTGCATAAGGCTAGGATTTCCCGGATGGTTCTTTTTTGGATGCAGATATGGGGGAATGGGATTCCCCTTCCTATGCATGGAGAAATATACTGGAAGCTAGAGCTTCAGGATGGTTTACTTTGGCAGGTTGGTACTTGTTCCTTTATCAATGTTTGGAGTGATCAATGGATCCCAAACATTTTTCATATCAACTTTGTAGACCGGTAGCTTGTGACATTGAGTTAGACTCTTCCTTAATTGATGCGGACACCAAGAGTTAGAGGGTTGATATTCTACAACATCTTTTTTCTCAAGAAGTTGTTGATACTATCTTGTCTATTTCTCTCAATAGTAGAAATAGGAGAGATCGTTTGAGTTGGACATTTGATAAGAAAGACAGGTTTTCTACTAAATCTGCCTATATATGTAGCTCAAGATATGGTGATAGGGGATTCCTTTGCTTCTTCTTCTCTTGGTGATCCTTTTAATGTTCTTTGGAAGACACTGTGGAAAGCTAAGGTTCCTGGGAAGGTTTCTATCTGTATCTAGCGAGCTTGCCATAATGTGTTACCAACTAGGGAGACTTAGAGTAAGAAGGGTTATACATGTGATCGATATGGGTTGTCTGCTTTGCCCTCATAGGTGTGAGGACGTTAGACATGTGTTATGTGGGTCCCGTACTGCACAGGCAATTCCTGCTGCTCCTCCTTTTTCTATTCAGGTTCACATTACTCTTTTTATATTTAAATTATTGCCTCTTGAACAAGAATCTACCCTCTCATCTGAAATTTTCTTTAAGCTGGTGATGCTCTTATGCGGACTTTGGAAGAATAGGAATGATAATTGGGGGATGATATGCTAAAAATGCTTCATCAATTTGTGCTTGTACTATGGCTTAGTATGAAGAGTTCCTTCAGGCTAATAAAGGCATGAACTTGTAACTAGTAAGAGGACAAAAGCTAAAGTAGGCTGGTCCTCTCCCATGAGTGGTATGTTGTGCTTGAATGTTGATCGTACTTATGTTTCTTCATTACAGCATGGAGGCATTGGAGGTGTTATGCATAATGAGAAGGGTGAGTTTATTGTTGGTTTTGCTTATAAAGTGCCTAATATGTCCTCTACCTACCATATTGAGTTGCTTGCTGTTAAGTCTGGGTTGGAGCTTATTCAAGCACTTCGTATGTCTAATGTTGCTATAATGAGTGACTATTTAGAGGCTATTAAGGCTGTGACAGCAGAGGATCAAGACTTCTCTACTTTGGGAATCATTGTTCAAGAAATTAAAGATTTGCTAAGTGATTTGCATTTTGTAGGTGTCCATCATACTTATAGAAGTGCTAATCATGTTGCTCATAGACTAGCAGGTTTTGGTTTTGATTCTGACATTTTGTTCATGCTCATAGTTTGTTTCGAATGTCCTACAGTTGTCATTGTATAAATCATTGATACAATTTCATCTTTACCTTAAAAAAAAAAAAGGATTAATCATGATAATTAGTAATTACATAACAAATTTTATAAAATTTCAATTGTGTCTCCGAGTACTAGATATTGTGTAGGATAGTGTGGTTGGAGACTACCACGTGTTTGTGGTCTGAATTGTCGACATAGACATGCATAGAACACAAACAAAAAAAAGGGGTCTTGACCCAATGCCCCAAATTTAGCCCAAATATTCTCATTCACCCTACCAACATAGTAGAATTATTACTTATCTCTCTGGCGCACGCCTTTTCTCTTTCTACTGTTATAAGTAGGGGAAAGGGAAGAGACATCTTGCTTCACAACTGAGCCATCGAAATTGAAATCGAAAACGAGACCAGAAAGTCATATTTCAAGTAGGAGGAACCTATCAGGGCATTAGAGTTGCCGTAAATGACCAAAACGACGATGATCAAAGCAATGCAAAGCCACCAGTCGACGGAAGAGGTCTGTAAAAGGAGACTCTCCATATCCGATCAATCCCGAAAGCTCTGGTTTCATTTCTATAATGAAGAACCTTGATTTTAATTTCAACTGTTTGATTAATAAAAAATTTTAATTTTTTAGTGGAAGCAAAAATGAGAGGAGGATTTTGAAACGCTTGCTTTTTTTTTCTCTCTCTCTCTCTCAGATCACAGTTGACAGTGAAGGAATTGCCTGAAATCTACCGCAAAGTCGTCGAGAGCTTTACTTAGTAGCACCTCTAGGTCTGGCTTGAAGAGGAAGACTAGGAGGCCATTGAGAAGAGCCTCAGCTGTGGCCAAGTTGAGGAGCTCATCGAGGAGGCACATGACGAGCTCACCCTCATCGGAAATTTGGTCGGTTAGTGTAGTTTTTGGCGGATTTTATTGAAATTGGAATGTCTTTCAAATGAGCCATAGCTTCACTGCTGCTACAATCCCGCCACCCTTTCCCCTTTCATCATGTGAAAATTTAGGGTTGATCAAAGCACGTTGTTGTTTATTTCCAAGTTTCATTTTAGGTTTTTGTTTTAACTTTTGTCTCTTCTTTAGGCTTTATTCTTGGTCTTTAACTAATCATCTAGTGATGGTAACATGTTTGAGTTTAAATTTTCTAGTTTTCCATGGTAAATTGTCTAGGTCGTATTTAGGTCAATAATTCATTGAGGGGTAGTAAAAAAATTTATTTTCCCCCAATAAAAAGTTTTGAATTAATGTAATCTCCTCATCTTCTTTCTCAATCAAAGTTTTATTTGAGAACCTAACCAATATGATGACAGGGGAGGCCTCCGAGTTTTGCGGAGCGACCTCGATGGGCGAAACCTAGGTTTCGTGGAGCGGCGGCAGAGTTCTTCCCTCAGGCAAGGCAACGACCGTGGGAGTGACGAGGTACGGCGAAGGCGCGGGGCTGGTTCTCGGCGACAATAGTGGGGTGCGGTGGGAGTTTTTCGATCAGAGGCTTTTCTGATCGTGGTTGCGGAGAGGGGTTCTTGGTTTAGAGGCTTCTCAGATTATGTTGGAGGGTATCGATCCAAGTGGTGACGGACTTTGATTGCGGCGAGGGCAGGGGCGGTCGATGACGTTGTTCGTTCTAAGTGTGTCCGGCTCCGTTAGTGATTAAGGGTGTTTGTTCTGTGACGGTGCTTGGATCCGGATTCTGATCCTTTCAGCCGGGCTCGGCTGTGAGGAGGCGTCAGCCTATGTGGTCGGAGAATAGGTTGTTCAATTTGGGTCTGAGTACAGATCGGGGTCTAGACTTGACCATGGCCATGGTGGAGGTCCACGGCCGACCGCCAGACTGGTGAAGGAGGTTGCTTTCTCGAAGTCTGATGTGGGCGGGTTTGGGAAGGTGAGGGTAAGAGATGGGCCTCCGCCTGCCTGGGCCGCTCCTAGTGGTCTGGCTGGGTAAGCCCATTCTCTTATTCCCTTCCTTTTCTTGGAATAGGCCTGATTTAGGTTTTTTTGGGAGAGTGGTAGTTTTTCAATTTTCTAGTTTTGAATAATTGAACTTGGCTCAGCTCACCTCCTATTTTGCCCTTGATCATTGTTGTGTGCTGATTTGATGAGTGGCGATGTACACCATGAAGGTCTTAGGTGTCAATTCTTGTTATGTCAGTTGCTTTGTTTCAGGGCTGGATAGGTGTTAGGTTTTTTTACTTGTTGCATTTTCTTTTTCTAGGTTTGGCTAGTAATAATTTGGCTGCTTTGGACAATCTGATTAGGAGTTTGTTTGCTTTACGCAGTTTATATTGTGCTTGTGTTTGTACTATGAGTGGTTTCCTGAAACCCTCTAGCTTGACGCTGTGACGTCATAATATATTGGAACCTGATTCAATTTCCCTAAAAAAATCAAAGTTTTATTTGTCTAATTTTAGAGAGATTAGTCTCCCTTCCCCCAATAAATTTTTCATTCCCCCCCCCCCAAATAAAATTCGATATACTTTTGTTGCTCCCAATAAAAGATTTTGAATTCATATAATCTCCTCATATTCTTCTCAATCAAAGTTTTATTTTTCTAATTTTAGGGAGATTAGTCTATTTTCTCCCAATAAATTTTTATTGCCCCCCAAATGAAAGTTTATTGAGTTTTACTAAGGGTAATAAAAGTCTCTTGCGACTTCTTTGGAGACCTCCGATGAGGTTTCCTACGAAGACCGGTCACCGGTGATTGAAGTCCAGTGACAGGATATCGGCGACCTCCGGTGAGGTTTCCAGTTAAATCCGGAGACCTCCGGGGAAGTTTTTTTATAACTTCAGTCTCTTCGACTTTCTCTCTTTATGTGAGGTGTGAGGGCAAAATAGTCCAAAAAAAATTAATTGGGAATCAGGGAAAAAAAAAAAAGTGAATCGTGTAAGGGGAAAAAACTTCTCTATTAGTTAACCTCCATCAATGTAAGACTTCATAAATCAATCAAATTATTAAGAACCACAGACATGTAATACTTATATGGATTAAATACTGTTTACTCTCTATACTTATAGGATTTCATCGTTTCAGTCCCTGACCTTCGAATTTCATCTAAAAAGTCCATGAACTCTCAATTTTCTCCCAATTGGTTCCTGCCGTCAAAATTTTATGTTAAATTAGTCAAAAATGTCTATTATGCCCTCACTGTTATTTATTTTTTTTAAATTTATTTTTTTCTCTCTTTTATTTCTTTCTTTTTTTCATTTCACCTCTTGAAGGTGTGTGGATTGGAACCATCTTGATGAAGAGATGAACAAAAGGATGCGAGAAAGCCAGAAGAAGAACAGGTAAAAAGAAAAAAAAAAGAAAAAAAATACAAAAATAGAGGAAGTGAATTTTTTTTTTTTTTGGAAGTAATTGAGGGTATAATAGACTTTTTTAGGGGAAGATAACGGAGTTTTTGACGGCAGGGACTAATTAGGAAGAAATTGGGAGTTCAAGGACTTTTTAGGTGAAATTCAAAGGTCAGAGACTGAAACGATGAAACTCTATAAGTATAGGGAGTAAGCAGTATTTAACCCTACTTATATACTATTTAATAATTTTTTGATACAGAGCCACAAAGTTTTTTGTTTTTTTTGTTTGGGATCTTCTATTCACACCTCAAAAATTGGTATTTAGACCTCTCCACTCGATAAACCTCCAACTTACTTTTACATATAATCAATATGCTATCTACACCTCCTTAATTTTCCCACAATACCCTTCATCCAGTAAAATCAATAAAAGCTTCTTTTTTTTTAATTACATGTATTCTAAATGTGTGTTGCTAGATGAACCTATACAAACATCTTAACACACCTAGCAAATTTTTTTATTATCATTCATTTCCAACTTGATAGACATCCAATGTCCTCTCCTATTTTTCTAAACCCTATTATGCAAAACCTCTAACAATACCCAGCATCCTCTCCTACATTGAGAGACACCCATGTTTTATATTGGGGGCTGAAATTTGCACCCCCTATTTTACATTCTACACACCCCTTGTGCTGCTTTTACCAAATCACCCTTATACTTTCTATCTCATCCTCTCCCTTCCACAGCCTACAACTAAAACACGCACTCTCTCTCTCTCTCTCTCTCACCAGACGTACTCCAACGTTCAGGATATTCTCCACAAGGTTGCCCAGGTGGAGAACGGGCTGTGCGTGGCGAAGGCTGGTCCAAATTGTGGGTTTGTTTCCTTGGAGCTTGGAATTGATGTAGTTGATCACACAATCAGAGCAATACACATGGTTGCAGTTCTCGATTGGAAAAGATTGGTACCCAAACTTGTCGCCGGCGCAAATATCACAGACGAATGGCTGGTAGTCTGTGAGAGAATCGGAGGAGGATTGGCCCGGTTCTGATACGAACCCTATTGTAAACGGGTTTGTCCTTCGCTTTTTGAAGTGGGTTTTGGTGGGTTTGAATCAGAGGATCCGAATCTCGTCGATGTCGTCAGGTTCATCGGAGAGGTCGATAAAGGTGGGTACTTTGGTCGGGGAGGGAGATGATCTGGGGGCAGATAGGTCTTTACGATCGTCGTGGAGGGCGATCGAGGCGGCTGAGGTGCTGTGGGGAATCGGAGGGAAGATGACTGTCACGCCCCTGATTTTACACACATGAAAATCGATATATATAACCCCATAATTATATATGCGTGAACGTCCAGTCATCAATACGAAATACCTGAAATCTTTTTCCCTTAACTTACACACATATTGATGCCCTGAACCCCCAAAGTGAATATACACTCGCTCCAAAGAGTTATATATTACACAAGCTTATGAATTAAATTGTCAACAACAAAATAAAACGTAAAGGCTACTCAGAGTAACTATACAACGGAAGTCCTTATAACGGTAAAGTCACAAAATTGGCTTCCTACCGTAAAGCTGCAAAGGCGCTACCTCAGCTTCAGCGCGATTATCCTAACCTGCAGGATTAACCCCTACACCGTTGGAATGGTGCACCGGGTTGCCACACAACAAACCCGGTAAGCTTTTGCAAGCCCGTATGAGTAACTCAAAACCACACATGTACAACTCGCCTAACGAGGAAACCCATCAACTCGTAAAAGAAACACACTCCCTGTTTTCCCAAAACAGCACAATAAAGGTCACACCGTGACCAAATCATATAAATTGAAACTCTGACAATTAAATATGGTAAACAAGTCCTCCCAGGACAATTTAAAAGAAAGAATCCCCGAAACTCCCTTTTAAAAACACATTTCCCAATCAACACAAGTCACCCCGTGACAAAATCATAATAATTGAAACTCTGACAATTAAATATGATAAACAAGTCCTCCCAGAACATTTAAAAGAAAGAATCCCCGAAACTCC
>BDJD01005642.1:49503-59757 GCA_002564525.1 Rosa multiflora
GGAATTGTCGTGGTTTGTCCCCACTCTGTCTCATCTTGATCCCCGAACCGTACAGTCCGAAATTGAAGTGCGGAGAATTCTCGATCTTCAGAACGTAGCAGAATTGATGCCTGATGCGTTTTCTGATATCGCTAAACTGCCTGCAAGGATTGATGTCCCTAAAAGTAGTGGACATGACGCCAACTCAAGAATGCATGAGCATGGCGCTAACGTCCCATCTCTCAATGATGGTGACGTTATGACTAGGCCCACGGTTCCTGCCAGGAAGCGCGGGAGGCCCATAGGTTCGATGGATTCTCGCCCAAGCAAGAAAGCGAGTTTGGCACAGAATAATCCATTAATCATCGATATAAATAATCTATCTCATGAGAATATTCAGGATTATGGTTATGTCCAATAGACATCATTGGGGGACGCTCCAATGTCAGAACCAACTCCAGTGAATAGAGAGATCTCCATAAATTACACTAGTGTACATGAGATGATGGATAGAAATTCTATGGCGATTGATGATGCATTTGCATATCATATTGCGCAAGGGATTATAGAATATGATGATATCGAACCTCGCTCTGTTGTAGAATGTCAACGAAGAGCAGATTGGCCTAAATGGAAAGATGTGATCCAGGTTGAATTGGATTCACTAACAAAGAGACAGGTATTTGGGCCTATAACGCTGACACCCCCAAGTATAAAGCCTGTTGGCCATAAATGGGTCTTTGTTAGAAAGCGTAATGAGAAAAATGAGGTGGTAAGATATAAAGCCCGCCTTGTGGCGCAAGGTTTCTCACAACGCCCTGGAATCGACTACGAGGAGACATATTCTCCCGTAATGGACGTTATAACATTCTGATACCTTGTCAGTTTGGTAGTTTCTGAAAAAGTTGACATGCAGCTTATGGATGTGGTTACAGCATATGTCTATGGGGATCTAGATTCAGAGATATATATGAAGGTTCCAGATGGACTTCAATTACCCAAATCAAGTGGCTCTAAACCACGGAGCGCGTTTTCAATAAGATTGAGACGCTCACTATATGGATTGAAACAATCCGGACGGATGTGGTATAACCGTCTAAGTGACTACTTGATTGGGAAGGGATATGTCAATGATGAAATATGCCCATGCGTGTTTATAAAGAGGACAAGTTTCGGATTTGCAATTATAGCAGTTTATGTCGATGACATGAACCTAATTGGAACTCTAGATGAGTTAAAGGAAACTGCTAAGTACTTGAAATCTGAATTTGAGATGAAAGATCTTGGGAAAACACGGTTTTGTCTCGGACTGGAAATCGAGCACCGTAGTGATGGGATTATGATCCACCAGTCAACGTATACTCAAAAATTATTAAGGCGCTTTAATGAAGATAAAGCAAAGCCTGTGAGTACTCCCATGATCGGTCATAGTCTTGAGCCTGAAAAAGATTCGTTTCGTCCAAGGGATGAGGACGAAGACCTATTAGAGGCTGAAGTGCCCTATCTAAGTGCAATAGGCGCATTATTGAACTTAGCTCAATGCACAAGACCGGATATCTCATTCGCAGTGAACTTGTTAGCTCGACATAGTTTCAGGCCAAGACGCCGCCATTGGATTGGCGTAAAGACAATCTTTCGATACCTGAGGGGTACGATTGATATGGGCTTGTTTTATCCCTACTGAGAGAAGAGAAATAACGGAAGTGTGAGATCGGACTCCACAAGGCAAAATGCCACCTTCCGTGCTCCTCTTCCCCTCCATCAAAATAACAACGATGTCTTGATGGGTTTTGCTGATGCAGAGTATCTCTCTGACCCTCACAAAGGTCGCTCCCAAATGGGTTATATCTTTACCATGGGAAGCACTGCGATATCTTGGAGGTCTACAAAGCAGACCCTTGTTGCTACTTCCTCAAATCATGCAGAGATTATTGCTCTACATGAAGCCGTGCCAGAATGCATATGGCTAAGGTCTGTAGTTAGACACATACGAGGAACTTGTGGTTTGAAGTCTACCACAAATGAACCTACATGCATTTATGAAGATAATGCAGCTTGTATTGAGCAAATGAAATTAGGTTTCATCAAGGGCGACAACACCAAGCATATATCGCAAAAGTTCTTTTACAATCAGCAACAACAGGCACTTCTAAATATTGAAGTGAACCAGTTCCGATCAGAGGATAATGTAGCAGATTTATTTACTAAGTCGTTACCTAAATCCACCTTCGAGAAACATGTGAAGAGCATCGGATTGAGAAAGTTATCCGAACTCCCATGAAGGACGTGTTGTGCTCTTTTTGTCCTTCGACCAGGGTTATTTTTGTCCCACAGGGTTTTTGTTACCTGGCAAGGTTTTTAACGAGGCAACGATCAAAGCGTCATCACCAAGTTTGAGCGGCACAAGGGGGAGTGTTGAAGGATATCGACATAATGTGTGCCTCTACAAACTAGGGTTTAGAGTTGTAATAGGAATGTGTTCTAGGTATTCAATTGTAATCAGATTCTATTACCTTTTTGGGTACCTTGTAACTCCCTATATAAGGGCTCCTATTATCAATAATAAACACACAATTCTATTCCCCTACAACATGGAGGAAAATGTTGCTAGCATATCCAGCATTTAGTTAGAGGAATATACCAATTAAAATTTTGTTTCATTTATCGAAATATTTTCTTGTAGTTGTTAATTTTTGTTCGCCCCCACATCCAAAAGTTTCTGCGTCCGCCATTGGTGGACAGTGCCGTGGTTTTGTTGGACTTGGTGTCAGCATTAAGCCCCATCAATGCAAGTTATTGCGAATATCTCATCCTGTGATTACACTGAGATCTAGTAATGAGGCATCATCGAGCTCTTGTAACGTCTATTGTAGGACTGAGGTATACACTATGGGAACAGGAGTTTGGGGAAGCATTGGATTTGTTCCCAATTGCGGGAGTAGTCTCAAGGCATCATTTGATGCTCATTTGCATGGAGCTCTTAATTGGGTTTCCTTTTGGAGTAAGAGCAGCGAGTTTATGCATTCTTTCGACTTTGAAACAAAAAAATTTCGACTGAGACCCCCACCAGCAACTTTGGGCTGATAGAGAAGCAGTATACAGATAGTTTGAAGTTGGGAGTGTTAAGAAATTGTCTCATTTTATCTGTGTTTGCTGATGATTCTAGCAGATCTGACATGTGGGTTATGAAGGATTATGGTATCCAAGAGTCTTGGACTAGAAGTGTTGTTATTGAAAACTTCTTTCCAATGGAACTTAGCTTTGATTGTTATGAACCTATTATCCTAGCCTTGAGCAATGGAGAAATTCTGATGTTCAATGATGATGATCCTCGGGTCGTAGTTTGTTATAATCCAGGAGCAAAGAGTTTCAGGGAAGCTAGAATTACTACGACTACCTTGCCGTTGATTCAACTTGCTTACCGTCCATCCTTTGTTTCGCTCTATGATGTTTCAAAAAGAGAGGAGGTGAAAAGGTACTAAAACTCTACATAAAGATGATATAAATCCAGTAACAATTCTCTGTTACAACTCCATATTTTCTCTTTACACTGAAGGTTGATGTTTTCAAGGAAGATGCGATCTGGGTATTGCAATTTTTAATCATGCATCCCTAATACTGCACATGAAAGTAATTATTGAATACAGTCGCCAGCTCATTAGACTTGAAGATGTGGTGTATCAGAACTTTATCTGGGCTTTAATTTTTGATTAGAGATGAGTTTTGTTATCCAGGGTTCAGCCAGAAAAATCATGTGGGCAACAGTTTTCGGTGACTAAATATGAGTTCAGTTTATTGCTTTTTAGTATAGCTTATCTGTGTGTGAGTCTCGCTGAATTGCAGAGCATTAGAGAACCTTGGAGATATATCAAAGTATCTTATTTATGCTATAATAATAGTTCAAAACGGGAAATTCTAGTGTAATGGTGGGTATCTCATACCCACATTTACAAAAGTGAGAACAAATTTTGTTGTCAAAGTTGTAATTTGAGTCCTACTTTGTGTAATCTTAGTTCTAATAATGGTAATCACACATCTTACGACATTTTACAAGTTTTTGAACAAATTCGTTGTCAATGTTGTAATTTTTGTTTAACTATATGTAAATAGTGTAAATGAATATGGTAACTTTTGTTCTCAATGTTGTAATTTTTATTTAAATACTAGTAAATTTTTGTTCAAATAGTTGTAAATGAGGGTATCTCATACCCACCAGTACACTAGCTTGTCTCGTTCAAAACACCTAGAGAGAATTTTGAAGAATTCTAGAATAAAACAAATTGTCACTGATTTGGACGTTTAGAAAAACTAGTGTATTATTAGGCCCCATTATATGATACAAGCTTTTATAAAACTCAGAACAAGTTCATTTTCTATGATTTTCGAGTACTATGATATAGCTACTCTGACAATTTGCTTGTACCTTGCTAAGTCTTTTTGTATTTGACTATTAAAATTGTAGTGAAACCTGTCAGGGTTATCAATGTGCTAGACTCGATGCTTCTTGAAGCTGTCCATTAACTGTGAATTTTGATAAGTGGGCTGAAACATTGGTCTATGTTAGCTTATTTTGGCATGCTTTTCCATATAATATGCAGGGTAAGAGATTTTAAGAAATCTAACAAGCTGCTGGGGGTAGGGAGTAGTGGTTTTGCTTGTTCTGGCCAGCCTAGCTTCTTTTGAATAGGCCGGCACCATAGCCATAATCTTCCAGTGTGAGTAATCATGGTTCTATCTATTATCTTGTGCTTCTGCCAAAGAAGAAAGAGTATTATCTTGTTCTCGTTTTCAGGTTTCTTCATCTATCTGACGGGTGGTTCAAGGAGCCTCATGTCATTGTGATCACATGTCATGAAGGCCAAGAAGGATACCCTTCCGGATCACTAGCAAACTGCTGTGGGTGCACACGTGCACCTCCTAGCTTATGCTGATGATCCATAAGTGCTGACATGGTGCTTGTGATTTGTATTTTGACTAGGTTTGCGATTTAGCTAGAGCTCAACTGAACTATTGCTCGCAATTTTGCTTTCAGTATGGCGCAATTAGGCATTAAAGGGTTATCAGCAAGGTCGATCTTTGAACAAGCACCTAGTTTCAGCTTTAAATCTATGTGAACAAGCACCTAGTTTCATCTTCAAAAATTGAGTGGAGCAATGATTTTACACCAGATTGCTCAAATGCAATTCCGATCTTTGTATATTTTGGAATGCTGCAAATGCTCTTTCTAATTTTGGTCGATCGTAAATGATATATTTTGTGAAAGTAAATGCATTTTCCTTTTCTTTTTTTTTTTCTTCCGGAAGAGGGAACTAACAAAAATACTTAACCATTGCCAAAAACAAGCCAACAATGGTAAACCATTTAACTCGAAATTGGAACATGCCAAAAGAGTGAAAGTACAGCTGGAATGTGACTATCATCCACTCTCTGGTTTCCAGGTGTTGTCTACCATGGACCCACAATATCAGTGGAAAAGACCACTCCTTAAATCCTTATTGATGATTCTAACATCAACCAAGACATACATCAGACCTTGAAACCTCAGATTTTGTTGATTTTGCAACAACCGCTCAAGTAAGCAATCCAAGAAATGCCAATTCTTTTTTTTTTTTTTTCTGGTTTTGATGATTGTTATCTTCTTGTGCAACTAATCTCTTTTCTTGCTGAAAAATTGTGGGTTGTGGTGTTTGGTTTAGCAATGTACAATTGGGTGTTCTGGGGTCTTGCATCTTCAAGGCTCAAAATAGTAAAGATTGAGTCTTTTCATCTGATACTGTTGTAGCTTGATTTCTTGATTATTTGCTTTGTTAACTCATTTTAAGTTGTGGGGGTTTTCTGCTTTCTGCAGGTTTGCTGCAATGGTTCCAGGAGAACTTCATCTTGGTGAGTCTGAGGTTTCTTTTGATTAACGTTATTATATACCCAGAATTGTTACCTTTGGGGCTTGTAAAGGAGCTCAAGTCTATGAGTTAAAATTGTGGTTGCATTTTACTTGCAATTGTAGTACTTTTCTTAAGTTCCTTCTGTTCTGTTTGATTTTTACACTAGCTTTACTTGATTTTTCATTTGTATGTTGTTTAATAGGGAAATTGCATCAAGATTTACTGGACCTGCGCGGTCATTTTGAGAAGTTAGTCCTTGAGCTTCAAAAAGCTCTGTTAAAATCTCAAGAGCAAAAGAAAGATCTTGAGAAACAACTTGACGAGAGCGAAAATAAAAGGGAAGAGCTTAACAAGCTAGTCCTGGACTATGAAGGTAATATCAAGGATCTTAAGGATGATCTTGAGCAACGTGAAGCTCAAACAAAGGATCCTAAGAATAGTGTTGATCAGAGTGGAGATGGCATTAAGAAAGAACTTGATCAGGTACTTCCGTACTTGAGCTAGTTGCATTTGATTTGGTACTAATGATTGTTGCTTAAGAATTGAGCTTCATATGATTTTGGTAGCACTTGCACTTGTCTTAATTCCTTCCTACAGGTTAGCTTTTATGAGTCGAGGATTGAAAATATGACCAAAGAGCGTGATGGCTTAATTAACAAGTTGAAAAGCGTAGGAGCAGAGCTAAAGGAAGCCCAAGAGGACTTGGAATTAGGCAAGAAGGTTTGGAAGGTTGAGAGGATAGCACTGGCTGAGAGGCTTACTAATGCAAAGGAGGTGTGGGAGGCTGAGAAGATAGCACTGACGAATGAAATTCTCGCAAAAGAATGCCAGGACTCCACTTGCAAATACAACCAAGCTTTGAAGGAGCGAGACGCAGCCTTGAGTGATCTGAATAACCTGGGAATAGAGCTAGAGGAGGTTCGAAAGGTCTTGTCCGAGTCCCAGGCTAACTCGGAATTAGGCAAGAAGGTTTGGGAGGCTGAGAGCATAGCACTGGCTGAGAGGCTTACTAATGCAAAGGAGGTGTGGGAGGCTGAGAAGATGGAACTGACTAAAAAGCTTAACCATGAGTTAAACAAGTTTGGAATAGAGATAAAGGAGCTCAGAGAGGAGTTGTCTGACTTGGAGAAGATCCACAAGCAGTACATTCAAGAAAATGAGAACGCATATTGCTCAGGGTACCTGACTGGTTGGTTCAAGGAGCCTCATGCCTACATTTACCTGCCAAGCCATGGGGCCAAGGAAGTTACTCTTCTAGATCATGAACCTCTGGAGGCCACGTCTCCACTCTCTCACACTAGTGCCTTAATTAAACTTTTCGGAAGTGCTGATCCATAGGTGCTGATATGCTGCCTTTGGGATGCGTCCAGTTTATACCAGTGGGGATTTAGAATTGTAATTCTGTTAGTTCAATAGAGCACTACTTGGGTTGAACAAGTTGGGTCTGTGAACAAGCACCCAGTTCCACGTCTGCAGGCTATCATCTTCTGTGTGTTTGTTTGCTCCCAAACATTTTGGAGTTATAGCAAATATTTACATTGTCATCTTACATTCATTTAGATGTTGAAATAGACCAGTCGATTGAAAAAATCCATTCCGATTACAACTTCATCAATTGGAAATCTTGCAATCCAATCATGGATCAGGAAAACTACATCAGTGAACTTGATGTTTATACCAGTAGCCAATAAGTAACACAAGTTCACGGAAGAAAAAAGGAAACTAGAATATGATCTACCGTCACTATTAAAACCATATTCCAAATTGTAATTGAAGAATTTCCAATCTTTTCTTCTGACAAAAGATTAGTGGAAAATAGAAGTAAGTTTAAGCATACATAGATGAAGCCCTTTAGAACTAAATCCACATCTCATAATACATAGAGCAGATTTAAACGATCGTCTGGTCAGATTCTAATTGAACACAAATTTATATCTACTAAAAATTGAAGCTTCAACATTCATTGCACCCTTATATCTACTAAAAGAGTAAACGCTCAATAACTGCCCCTTGTATTCTTGACGGTCATTGCTGCCAAACACTACTGCATTTCATAATTGAAACAAAAGAAGCATAGAGTAAATCATGAAAGAGGTGAACCCTCTTAAGGCAGACATGTTAATCCAGCTGGCACGTGTGAGATCCACTCTGTAGCTTCCAGGTGTCTCATACAATGGTCCCACAATATCAAATGGAAAAGACCACTCCAAAATGATCATTCTGGCATCAGCATTAATGCATTATGTCATTCTCCAAATGTTGAAGAGCAGACCAACCAAGACGAACACAAAGTTCAGACCTTGAAACTACCCATCTTTTGATTTTGCAAGAGCTCTCAACCAACTTTGTTGTTCTTGGTAAGCAATCTATGAAATACCAGTTCTTTCTTTCTGGCTTGCAGATTGATATGTTTTTTTTTGTGCATTTAAGCCCTTTTTCTTGCTAAAAAGTGACCTGCATTGTGGATTTTTATGTTTGGTTTGCCAAGTAACTCAGAAAAATAGGCAAAATGAACAACTAGGTTTCTAGGTCTTGTATGCTGTATGGTGGATTTTTGTGTTTGGTTTGCCGGTTTTAAGACAAAAATATAGGCAAATGAACAACTGGGTCTTGTATCTTAAAGGCTCAAAAGAGTAAAAAATTTCCAGTCTTTTTATCTGTATATTGTTGTAGCTTAATTCCTTGTTTAGTTGCTCTTAAGAGGTTGGACTGATTTTAAGTCTTATACTCTTGTAGATTTTTATTGTCCTCTCTGCAGATTTGCAATCACTATGCCAAAAAAGCCTTCAGACGACAGATTATATCTGTCGTCTGATGAAGTAAAAATCTGTTGTCTAGGTGGCTGCCGTCTCTAAGCCATTCAGACGACAGATATTCTCCGTCGTTGATAATGCACTCAGACGACAGATTTACTGTCGTCTGAAGTACCTAATATTGAAGAATCGGAGTCTATCTGTCGTCTGAAACACCATACAACTACATATTAATGTTGTTGGAAATTCACTTCATCAACAGATTTAAAAAATAACTGTCGATGTAGTTAATGTAAGATGACGGAGTTTTTGTTGTTTCTGTCGTTTGATTGAACTAATATTAAGCTTAATTGATGCTTCTGTCGTCTGATTTGAAAAACAACGACAGTTATATGTTGGCTGATTTTGTATGCAACAACATAATTCTGTTGTTTGAAGTTGGTAGAAACAACATATCAACCACCTACTTGTGTTGTCTGAGAGCTCTTTGAACTCTACTTTTCTGTTGTTTGAACGTGGTAGAAACAACATATCAATCACCTACTTCTGTTGTCTGAGAGCTATTTGAACTCTACTTTTCTGTTGTTTGAACTTGGTAGAAACAACATATCAACCACTTTTCTGTTGTTTGAACTTGGTAGAAATAACATATCAACCACATATTTCTGTTGTCTAAGAGCTCTTTGAACTCTACTTTTATGTTGTTTAAACTTGGTAGAAACAACAGATGATCATTTGTTTCTGTTGTTTCTATTTTCTTGATACAACATAAATTGTGCTGTATTTTCTTGATATGCATATATCTGTTGCCTTTCAACCATTTCAACATCAGTCATTTACAATCATCAAAACCATAAAATTGGACTAAAATCAGCATTGAAAATGATGGCTACGTTTCATTAATTGCATCAACATCATCCAAAATACAATCCATAGTTCCAACTCTAAACCTAGCCAACAGTTACATTATGATCGAGAGAACCAAAAAAACATCTTATCTCGATCATTTACCTAGTGCACCATTCTTTTGCAATTTCCTTAAGGTCTTGTTAGTTTGTTCATCAAAGATCGACTTCTTCATTGTTGAAACCATCTGTACATTCACAAAATGAAAAGAAACAACGAATGACTTTTAGGAAAGAAACAACCATCTGTCATCACCCACTATGCCAAACTATTTAAATAAGCATGAATTTAGATAACCTATACTCAATGCTTGAGGTAGAATGATCTGAAAAAGATCTATCTAAACAAATGGAAGAATCTGAAGATTAGCATGTCCAAGACACCTGAAATAACCTGTAGTACAAATGAATAGATAATGTCACTTCATCTTTATATTTTGTTAGCAACAGCTAATATATGTGAAGGTCTAAGAAACAAATGACAATTATACTTGCAGAGAAGGGAGTTGAGAATATTACCTACAATTATACTTGCATATTACAAAAGTGGAAATCCTAGGTAGAAGCTGGTATCATATGTATCCCTGGAGCAGCCCAATATTGCGGTTCAAATGCACTGTCTCGTATGTATTTGGAAGGTAGATCTGGGCCACAGACAACTCCATTAAGTTATTCAACAATTAACCGTAGAATGAGCATGCAGCCTAGCGGAGATGAAAGGGAATCAGAGATGTC
>BDJD01005642.1:61858-73386 GCA_002564525.1 Rosa multiflora
GGGGGGGGGGGGTGAGAGAACAGGAACTGTCTCAAATATGGTAAAACAGTACAAGTAAATACTTTTGCATACATTGGGACAACGGAGGAGTAATCCGAACAATGTTGCTATTAATGGACTCCACAGCAAAGAGTTCGCCATCCTCTGAAATGCGGATCTTGAAAGGAACAACTCCAATATCAGTTCCTTCCACAACAGTCTCAACTAAGTACCCACTCTCAAACTGAACAACATTCCCATCTGCAATACAACAAAACCGTATAAAGCTCTAAGAGATACATCCTCAACCAATCTTAGCCTCAGAGTCTTTACTGCATCTAGTTCGAGTTACTTGCTAAGAATTTAAACAAACAAAGAAAGCATGTCTAAATGGAATGGCAGGTCGCAGATGACAGTTGAAAGCTAGTATGTCCAAAAATGCTATATTTGACTCACAAAACCAGCAGAATGGAAAGAAGAAGAGAGTTGAAATGCATATCCAGGGTCAGCAAGCTTCGCAACCATAGTTGCCTCTCCTTGTTGTGCCTAAGGACAACATTAGATACAGATTATGAGCACATAAAAAATACACCAATTACAAGAGTGAAATGGAAGCAGAGTTAGAGTTAGAGTTAGAGAGAGAGGCAAAAAAGGCACCTTGAGATCATGGGAAGCACAGAATTGCAATCTGGGACCAACATCGACGGAGCTGTTGGGGAGGGTAGACTGATCTTCAAAGTTGTAGTGAATGGAGAGGTACTGAGAGATAAATGACACCTGAGGCGGAGACACCGCACTCTTGTGGTTGTTGTTGAACAACACCTTCAGCTTGGCCACGCATAATGCTTGTTGAACGAAGAGCTGCTTCACGCAAACACAGTGAGGACAAAGCTTGTTGCTGCGAAACAAAATCTTATTGTCAAATTTCCAAATTGGTTCAAAACGATCGACAATTCTATATATATAGACACACAGAAGAAGATGAAGAGGTAGAGAGAACCTGAAGATGACTACTGGATTGGACGAGACGAGCTTCTTCACCTTGCCCAACGCCATTTCGAAAACAACGACTCTTTCTATTTCGAAACCCTAAATCCCCAAATCGCTCCCGATTCTGTGATCTCTGTTGGGTGTAGATCTGGACTCCCAGTCGGAAGCATGTGGTGCTGACTTTCGATATCGTTCTTTGGTTGTTGGTTTGTAGATCGATATGGAAGACCAACGGGTGGAAGAGCATCGAAGAAGAGGTGCTACTAGGTTTGGGTCTGGATCAGACAACAGAAAAAACCTCTTCTGTCGTCTGAGGGGTATGGTCTAAAGCATTTTTTGGCATAGTGAATGGTTCCAGGAGAACTTCAATTTGGTGAGCTTGAGTTTTGTCTTAATTAAAGTTAAAATTTTTTACTCTTCTTTAATTGGAGGCCCAAATTTGTTACCTTTGGAGCTTGAAAAGGCGGCCAAGTTTACCAATTTAAGTTGTGCTTGCATTTTACAAGTAGTATTTTAACTATTTTTCTTAAGCTTTATTCAACTTTCTTCTGTTCTCACCAAGTAACTGTAGAACAGAACTAATCGAATTTGGGAAAACAAAGTTGGTACGGCTGTTGATGTAGTTATCGTGTCTATGTCAAGGCTGCATGAATTTCGTTTTCTGCAAGGGAAGATTGGGAATAGTGGGCTGGTACTATTAGAATGACTCGGTGGGTTGCTCCCTCCGTGGGCTGTTTTAAAGTCAATGTAGATGGTTCTTTCTTTCAAGCATCTAAAAAAGGGAGCACTGGTTTTGTTGTCAGGGATTGGCAGGGCTCATTTATAGCAGGAGGAGGTAAATCTCTTTCGGGTTTACTATCACCTGAACATGTGGAAGCTGTAGCCTGCAAACAAGCCATTGAGTTTGTAGTTACAAATCATTATTTGCCAGCTATTGTGGAGACTGATTCGCAATTGGTGTATCGACAATTGCTTAGCCAAGAGGGGAGTAACTTGTCCATCTTGGGACGTGTTTATGATGATATGGAGTACATTTTGGATGCTTATGCAAACCTGCGCGTAGTTCATACAAAGAGAAGTGCAAATAGGGTGGCACATCTGATGGCTGCTCATACTAGGACTCTCCCTGTGGAGACTTTTTATTTTTCTTCCCCTTCTTTTTTACAAGCTGCATTAGCAGCTGAAGTTGTGTAATTTTTCAGACATCTTTATTCAATAAAGCCTGACCTCCTTTCACTCAAAAAACTTTCTTCTGTTCTGTTTTATTTTTAATTTTTTGTTGTTTAATAGGGAAATTTCATCAAGTTTTACTGGACCTACGTAGCCAGGTTGAGAAGGTACTCAATGAGCAGCAGAAAGCTCTGTTAAAATCTCAAGAGCAAAAGAAAGACCTGAGAAAACAGCTTGAGAAAAGTGAAGCTCGAAACAAAGATCTTGAGAAAGAACTTGAGAAATGTGAGGCTCAAAATAAAGAGCTTAACAATATAGTCTTAGACCAGCATACAGCCTTGTCAATCTATGAAGATCAAATCAAGAATCTAAAGAAAGAACTGGATCAGGTACTTGACCTAGTTGCATTTTATTTGGTACTATTTGTTGCTGTCCAAGTATTAAGATTTATATAATTTTGGATGCACTTGAACTTGTGTTAATTAATCCCTGCCTACAGGTTGGCTCTCATGAGTCGAGGAGTGAAATTATGACCAAAGAGCGCAATGACTTGATTAGCAAGTACAATTACAACCTGTTTGAGCCCAAAGGTAATTTTGGCAAAATCCTTTAGTGGGTCTGAGCCAGTGGGCCGATACCTGCGGCCCAAAAATGAGACTACACGGATTTGGGCTGTGATGTTGCTCATCCCGTGTTTCATAAGGAGATATCATCCTTATTTGCGTGAAGATATATTGGCAATTAATGCGTGCGTATCCTACTGCTCGCATCCAGTGATCACATCCAGGATTCTAAGAGGCAATTAATCCTTGCCTATATTCTAGCGACGATAGAAGAGGATAGTTATCACTCATAATAATATCAATGCTATCAAGAGTTTTGATTTGAGTTAAGGCCAATAAACTGTGGCCCAAGATATAGTATTCCATTCCTATTAGGGAAGTGAATCTGCAGTAGCCTATATATAGAGGCTAAAGACGATACAGAAAAGCTCTCTCTTTCAGCAATCAATCCTAGCGATTACAAAGCCTCCCCGGAGCAAACCCTCACCCTCGTTGAAACCCGGTGACCGCCCGCCAGTCCTAGTCTCCTCGCGAGCCGACTGTCAGCCTCACCAGATCAACCCGGCGATCGTACTTCCAGTCCCAGTCTCCCTAGGAGCCGACTGCGAGCACAACCGCCACTGTTACTTCCAGCGAAGCAAGGGTAACGCCCTCGCAACCCAGCGAAGCTAAAGTCACGCTTTAGCAAACCCGTGCTTCTCTCAACTTCCCAGTGATTGCTCTGCTCAACCTACAACGTTGAGTATCGATTCGGTGAATGCAAAGAGACCACAACCAAAGCCCTTACCCGCGTAAGGCAGAAAGTCCTTTTCCGAAAGGCAAGAAAAGAACCCTGTGACGAGGTTGGTGCTCTCCTCGTCCACAGCGCTTGAAGAAGAAGTCAGGTCACGGGACTCCCCCAACGACTGCACCCCGCGGTGCTGGCACGCCTGCGCAATCACTCGCTCAAAAGAGACTGTTTGCACACCAACTGGTTTTGGAGCCTAACACAACCAAGTATTGAAGCAGCGAGACTCAACCTTAGGAAAGTTGAACACCATTGGAGCAGAGGTACAGGAAGCACAAAATGACTTGGAATTAGGCAAGAAGGTTTGGGATGCTGAGAGGATAGCTTTGGCTGAGAGGCTTTCTAATGCAAAGCAGGCATGGGAGGCTGAGAAGATAGCACTGATTGACAATATTTTGACAAAAGAGCGTCAGGACTCCACTTTCAAATACAACCAAGCTTTGAAGGAGCGAGACACAGCCTTGGGTGAGCTGAAAAACCTGGGAGTAAAGCTGAAGGGGGTCCTAAAAGACTTATACAAGTCCAATGATGATTTGGAATCAGGAAAGAAGGAGCTCGACATGGCCTTGAACGAACTGAAGATCTTGGGAGCACAGCTAAATGGGGTCCGAAAGGACTTGTCCAAGTCCCGGGCTAAGTTGGAATTTGGTAAGAAGGTGTGGGAGACTGAGAAAATGGAACTGACTAAGAAGCTTAACAAGTTTGGAACAGAGATAAAGGAGATCAGAGAGGAGTTGTCTGACTTGGCCAAGATCCACGAGAAGCACATTCACGAAAATGAGAATGCATATTGCGCAGGGTACCTGACTGGATGGTTCAGGGAGCCCCATGAATATGTTTCCCTGCGAAGCCATGAGGCCAAGGAAGTTACTCTTCCGGTTCATAAACCTCTGGAGGCCACATCTTCACTTTCTCATTCTCGTGCCTTAATTAGACGTTTCGGAAGTGCTGGTCCATAGATGCTGATATTCTGTTTTTGGGATGTGTAATATGTCATCTGTATATGATTAGGTACTGCAGTTCTGTTGGTTCAATAAACTGAACAGAGCAGTTAGGTTTAATCAAGTTGGGTCTTATTAATGAAGCAAATATTTTTCCTTTATAAGCAAGCTAATATATATACATTTTCATCCCAGTGAACTTCATGGATAATACCAGTGCTTTTACAATAATTTATGCATTCACATTTATCCGATCCATTCTTCACAGTCTTCGATCCTGGCAACTATATAATGGTTTTTAATACTCCGGAGCACTATAGAACTTTCAAGATAGAAGTGTCCGATCTCCTAATCTTAAGAAAAATATAATGTCAACGACTCGGCCATATATGATTTCTTTTGACATCTAATAATTCATGAGCACAACTGATTCAATCCTAGCAACTATATTAGAGCTCAGTCTCCTAGTTTCAACAAAAAAGAATTGTCAAGGACATCCTTATGTATGACAGTTATTTTAATATCTAGGAATTCATGAGTTAAAATTCCCAAACATTTAACAGAAATTCATTGCAGAAAAAGATGGAAATAAGGTACCAACCACATTGCAAATTGAAAGAAGAATTTCTTAATCTAGTTTTGTGATACCAGATAAGTAAGGGAAAGTAATGCAGTTCAAGCATACATAATGAACCCCTTTAAGCACTAAATCAACTTTGTAGTATAATCTGGCCGGAGTACAAGTGAATAGAAAGCTTAGGTGTAGAGTTGCAAAAATTTGAAGCTTGAACATTCATTGCAACTTTATCCACCAAAACTTAATAACTCTCCTATTTTTGTGACATCAATTGCAACCAAACACTGCACTTCATTATTGAACAATAAAAGAAGCTACAGAAATCATGAAATGAATATGTGAACCATCATGTAATAATCCTCTTAAGGCAGAGATAATAATTCTTCGAGTACCTTTTGCAGTGATGAATCTGATCTTCTGGTCCATGGAACACACGTGCAGCCTGCAGCTTGGATGTCATCAATTCCATAAGCACGTGTAATAGTATAAGCTTGAGATTGATTCAAGCATTTATTCAAATTCTGGACGTGATATTGATATAGTAAGCTCTGCTGAGCTTTTACAAATAAACACACCGGCAAAGAATTAAAGGAGCTAGCAGAATGCTGAATAACCAGCAATTAATGGCACTATAGAAAATCTGCAAGGGAAGAACCGAAGAGGATAGATACTAATTGCATTCAACACATAATTGGGTGCAACCAATTCTTCTAATACATTTCACTTTCTTAAGTTGGGTGGAGTTAGATTCAGAGATATATCTCAAGATTTCATCTTTGAGTTTCTGATTCATCCAAATTTGCTCCCTTGCTGAGGAAATGCATTGTACAAAGTCACTTGGCGACACTCCTAAGAAGCGACTGGGCACTGTGGTGTGTTTTTCCTGCGCACTTTCTGTGTGTTAAACTTTCCCACAGAATAATTCTAACTTCGTAGAATGCGTTGATGTTTAAAATACTAACAGCCTATTAGCAAATCAGCAAAGAGAACACGGGTAGACAATCCAAGCAGCATTAGTGAGATGCATCGAGATGAAGAGGCAGATGCTCTGGTGATGTCCAATCTTGAGCAATTCTCTGTCACAGACATCACAATTGGCCTCTCCCACCATTATGTTTCTGTAAGCACATTTCAGTATATGTGATAAGCTAGCTAATTAAAATCTTATATGGTAATGTTATTGTTGTTCAAGTGTCATATAACATTGGTCTACAATTGCATTTGTGTTATATGACTCCTGCAGCTTGGATCTTATGCCACTGCTATGGTGGATTGATATGGGGCCATTACCAGCCGTTTGATGAAACACTGTGATAGCTCAATTAGACTAATTAGTAAGTACAAGAAAGCTATCAAGGAGAGACTTGGCCTTGATGGAGTTGAACGATATGGCAGCAGAGCTAAAGGATGCCCAGGATGACTTGGAATTAGGCAAGAAGGAGGCTGAGAGGATAGCACTGGCTGAGGGGCTTACTGAGGCAAAGGAGGTGTGGGAGGCTGAGAAGGTAGCACTGACTAAGGGCTGTGAAAAGGGAAAGAAGCGGCTGTACGAGGCGACCATTAAGATTATGGTAAAAGAGCGGACCAATGTGGGAGCAGTGCTGAAGGAGGTCCAAAGGAAATTATCCAAGTCCCAGTCCGAGTTGAAACTAGGCAAGAAGGCATGGGAAAGTGAGAGGATAGCAGTGACTAAGAAGCTTAATGAATTGAACAACATCTAAGCAAAGCTGAAGGGGGTCGGACAGGAGTTGTCTGACTCGGAGAACTCCCAGAAGAAGCTTATTAAGGAAATTGAGGATGCCTATTGTACAGGGTACCTGGATGGTTCTTACGCCACTGATCTGGTGGACCGATATGAGTCCAATATTGAAATTATGATGGAAGGGAGCTCTGATACGACTACCAAGTACAAACAAGTTCTGAAGGAGCGAGACTTGGCCTTGAAGAAGTTCAACAACTTTGAAGCAGAGTTAACAGAGGCCCGGAAGGACAAGGGGGTGTCCAAGTGCTGGGATGACTTCAAACAGAACAAGAAGAAGAATATGAAGAACACTTATTGTGCAGGGTTCCTGGACAGGTGGTTCAAGAAGCCTCATGCCTATGTTGTCATGGCATGTGTCCTGAGGCCAACAAGATCACTCGTTCAGATGATAAAGAATCTGTCGACAGGCACAGTGTACCTTTGGAGGGTACACCACAACAATCTCATCTTCATACCTTTATCAGAAATTTTGGAAGGGGTGGATCCTCTGCTGATCCTTAGGTGTTGATATGCTAATTGTGTGAGTATTGTAGAGGGTCATTAGGATTTGATTAGATTTCAGCATTTGGGGATTTAGAGCTGTCCCATACTAGGGGTTGTGATTCTGTTAGTTCAATATTTTGCACACAAGCACCTACTTTCAGCTTCAAACCTGCAGGCTTTAACATTTTGGGATATTGTGCTCCGAATTATTCTGCATATACCGAAATCTAACTTACATACCTTTTCAAACAGAAAAACATGATCAGAAACAGCAAATTAACTAATAGCTCAAGCATACACGGTTGAATCTATTTAACAATACCAGCCACGGGGCCAAGAAGAAGCAGATTCTATTATGTCATACAAACTCTTACAGTCTAACGTCTCAAAAGAAAACTAAATCAGTAAACTTGATATATATATACAACTACCAGTGCTATTTGACAACAACATGGAATCACAGTTCATAAGACATTACTTGATCATATACATTCAAAACAACATAAATCCACTCCATTCTTCAGCATTTAGTGGTCTTCAGTCCTAGCAACTCTCATAATAAGGTACTCAATCTCCTAGTTTCAACAAAAACAAAGCATCAAGGACTTGGAAATCAGAGGAACTCATGCAATTTATAGTTGATTCAACCAAATTGAAGCAACGACGGATGATGGAAAACAAACCTCTTCCTCCTCTTCTAACCATGATGTCTCTCTCTCCATCTTCTTTAGAAACATGTCAAGCTTCAAAATCTGAAACAACACAGCTTTAGAATGTCTCAGCCAATCACATTGTGGCCACAAAATTACCCAACTGAGAGAGAACCAAGCATTGATCAAAAGATCCTGAGGATTAATGCTAAAAGTTGAACAATTTGAAAATGAGGGCACTTTATAATGAAAATACTGAATTTCAAGTTACATTTCTCTAAAATGATAACAGTAACAATAAGAATACCTTTTGTTCACATCGTTGAGAGAATAGCCAAAACTCTTTGCTTACAAGTTTCAATTGCGAATTCGGTGTCTCTTCCTCTAACAATATGGTAAACTCGGTTTCGGCTTGCTGTACTTCCAATTGGACTTTTCGAATTTCTAACAACATTGAAATGAATGATCAAGACAAAGTAAGCTAGCTACCACAGAAATCAAACAATCTAGAATGAGAAATAGATAAGTGGAAGTTTCATTATATAGAAGCCGGAAACAATATGAGGTTTTTACCTTCACCAAAGGCGTGGATTCTGGCTTGATATTCAACCATCAACTTCTTCAAAGCTACACGGTACTCACAATACATACTCAGCATGCGCTGCAAGGTCTGCGCCTCCATGAAGTTGATTCTCGTGTCTCCCTCTTTGCCCAAAACGGTGCGCGCGCCAAGTGTTTGAGGATTTTACTAGAAATGGGAACTGGGAAACGTTTAAGCAGTGAATAGTTGAGTTTCTATGACCAAGGATGAAGTGGGCTCAAAGGAAACCCTTCCGCAGGTGTTTCGATATATATTTTTTTTTAATGACAGAAAACAAACAACAACTAAAGAACAAAACCTTTCAAAAACAAAAAAAGAACAAAACAAAACCTCAACCAACACTCATTTTCAATTGATCTAAGTAGGGTGTATTGTATTTGGATTTGTGTGGAGTTTTTTTAAATGATATGGATTCTATAAAAAGTTCATAGACTTTTATTGATTTTTTAAAAACCATTGACTTTTACTGATTTTTATCACAGATTTTTACTGATTTGTAAAAATCTACAAACTTTTTTTTTTTTTAACGAAATAGGTCAGCCCTTTCATTAAATTCAGCGAGCAGTACAAAAACGAAACACCCTTATGGGGTCGACAGAAAGCAATCGTTCCTTAGAACCTCATGACACCCTATTCTAGAAGAATAAAATCCCAAAAAATCCCGAGTACACCCACCTTTTAGGAAATCCACGCACCATTATGCAAACAAAAACCCAGAAACCTCGAAGCAGGCATAAATGGGAAACAACTAAGGCTCTGGTTTTTGCGACCCAAAAACAAAATTAAATTAAACTGCTTGTAGAAGGTGAAGCTTCACCTTCTACCACTCCCTCTGCAACTGGAAACTCCACAAGTGGAGCCGCCTCTTCCTCTCCTGTTTGCCGTATTCCCTCGGCAGCGACAGCGAAGGTTTCCAAAGTTGAGTCAAAACACAGAGCTTTTCCCCTCCTTTTATACTTGCGAATCTTCTTCTCTTCCTGTTCCTCAGTAATTTTAACCTTATTTTTGCTTCCCTTCGGAAGTCCAATCTTCTTCTTCCTAGGTGAGACCAGTAATTTTCCATTTTTGTGTTGCACAACCAAGGAAGTATTCTCTCCAACCGCCAATGACGAGTCCGAGAGTGCTAAGATCTTCTTGCCAAACCGGCTCAACATTGCCCTAGCCTTTCTTTTCCTCCCATTTGACAGCTTCTGCATGGAAGAAAATTCCACTCGAATATTCTCTTCCCCGCTCCCATTCATGACTGGACCCAAAGCCAAAGCTTTCGACCCCACCACCGGCTGAATGTAAATCAAAGGATCAGGAGTCTTCCACTGTGGCAGGGTCGGTTCCATCAACAGCTGTCTTCCCATCATCTGGGAACTCAAGACACCAATGGGCACTCCAGCTCCAGCTTCCCTCTCAGTCCGTAAAGTCCCAACACCCTGACCCTCCGAACCCGAGCCAACCTCCAAACAAACCAGAGCAGCACCTCCCTGTCTCGATTCCATCTCCATCACAGGAACACCCACTGCCTTACCCACAGTCAAAGAAAGACCCTCCATAGCTGCCACCGAATCCCTAGTCAAAAGCTCCTCCTTTTCTTTGATCAATGTTTTATCACATCCCATCGCATCATGGATAAACAAACCACAATCACGACAGTAGCCCTTGACCTTCTCATATATGAAGGTTAACTTCGGTCTCACCACCGGCGAAAACTCAATAATTTTCCAGGTCCGAATCCGGCGGCGAACATCAAACACGACCTTGATCCTCTACTCCTCGTCCTTCCTTTTCAGGGCTGACAGATCTATCTTAATCACCTGCCCTAGCGTCGCACCCACCATGGTTAGTGCAACCTTGTTCCGCAGGGCAAGAGGCAGACCCCGCACCACCACCCATGTCTCCATCATATTCAAAGCCACCATCTCAGGTGGGCAAAGCCCATCATATTCTCCCACAACAAGCATCGTGTTGCGATAGAACCAAGGACCCCCATGCAGAATACGATTGCGCATTGACTCATTCTCAAATTGAAACACGAAACGCTCACCTGCCTCTTGAATGGTAAGGTCGGATCTGAGATGCCAGATATTGGAGATGGTACCCTTGAAACCTGGCAAGCCCGCTTTCGGTGCCAACAAACGTCCCACCATGTACCAATGGTTATCCTGAAAAGCCGCAGCCCCTGCATCCCCGAGGGCCACCAGAGTCGAATCCGCCTGCCGCAACGATGCCACAGAAGCATTCCCGAAGCCAGCCATCGAAAGAGGATTGAGAGCAGTTGAAGCAGATGAAGTTTTGGAAATTTTATCGATGCAATGATGCACCGAGAACCCTAGCTGCAGAGACGGCTAGGTCAAGAAAAACTCTGTAATGCAAAGTTAAATCTACAAACTTTATATGAATGACTTATGTAGATTTCACAATACTTATAAAAAAGAAAAACCAAGCTAGTTTATTAGTCAAAGAATAAAATACGATGCCATAGCTATGTTAACTAATGACCATTAGCGTAGGAATCAAAGAAGCTCAAATAATGTCATGAAACCAACATATAAGAAAATAAAGGAAAAGCCTCCAAATATAATCAACCAAACCAAAAGATATCCAAAAAAGAGAAGGGAAAAAAAAAACACATTGATGAAGTTTCATGCCAAATAAGCAGACGTCTTTGAAATAATGATATGATTTATTCTTCTCTCTCATTTTCACTTTCTTGATTGTCATTGTTTTCATTGTTGGCATTTGGTTGGACATCTGTCCACATATGAGTAGCAATACTCATTCTCCATTCATTAGCATTCTCTCTTTGCTGATCTTGGGTTTGAAAATCATCCCATTCAAAATTATCTTCGTGATTGTCTATCGGATCTTCTTCTGGTTCAAGAGGAAATTCATCTGAACGACATTCCTGTCGAAGAAAATTGCGCAGTCCTGCACAAGCCAAAACTAGTTCTGTTTGTGTCTTATATAAAAATGGTGGTGCTGATTTGAAGATTGTGAAACGCGACTTAAATATTCCAAATATTCTCTCAATTAC
>BDJD01005643.1:17862-29860 GCA_002564525.1 Rosa multiflora
GGCATGCATTATTTAAATAAAATAAAGGTCCACTCACTAGTGAGTCCCGCAGCTAACCCTACTGCCTGCCTGTGTCCTCCTCGCTCGAGGGCTCAGTACGTCCTGTCACAATTGCATAGGATATAATTAACCATAATAAGGAAATACTCTCAAAAACAACCCATTCCCCTCGGAAAAAGCATCCGTTAATCACAAATTGTCATAAAACTCCCTCACTTAAACTTGGGATTAAATTCTATAATTCCTTACAATTTCAATGCCCTCCAACTCATAACCACTCAATCGATTCCTTAACCATTCCATAACTTCGCTTAATCTAAACCTTCACAAAGACCATTCGATAACTTAACAAATTTTTAATTCACTTCCTTCAACACAATTTACCACCAATATATAATATAAATCCTTTTCCAACAATTTCACATTCTTTCTTAATTTTTCTCTCCTTTGCAAAATCACAATTTCAACTCTAACAATCTCAAATTCTCTCTACTTCCTAACAAATAATTCATAATAGCCCTTTACCAAGAGTTTTCACCCAACACTACAAACATGACAAATCCATCCACCATGTTCAACATCACAAACCAAAGAAAACTCAATATCCAACAAACCTCAAGTTTAACACAAACTCAAAGATTAAATTCAATTCCAATCAACCTATTTATTCCAAAATCAACTTCATAACCCACACAATTATCTCTATACCTACAACAGCCACCAAAACAAGCAGAAAAGTCGAAATTCAAACCCAAAAATATCAAGAACTCGGCAGCACTATTCACGCTACTGTTCACGTCTCCAAACACCCTCAAATCTTCCTCCACCGGCCAACACAAGCTGCAATAGTTAGATATAATCATCAACAACAACCCAGCAACCCAAAACTTCAAAGAAATCAGGCGGAAATCTCCGGAAAAATCGAATCGGAGCCAAACTCCAATTTTTCCCCTTTTTGCAATTCTCCTCAAATCTCTAAAACCGAAGCTACCCAAGGTGAAATACTTACATGGCTAGAAGGAGAAGGAAGAGAGGATCACGCCGTGCCCAACGGTGCGTCCTGGGGTGGCCGGACGTCGACGAATTCGCCGGAGAGAGGGAGAGCAGCGACGGAAGAAAAAGAAGAAAGGGGGGGGTGACTCGGGTTCTACCCGTGCTCTCTCTCTTTCCTCTTTTTTTTTTTTTCTGATTCTTTCCGTTTCTCTCTTTTCCATCTGATTTTTAACCCTTCCTTCCACAAATAATACTCACCCTTTAAAAAAAACCAAGCTATGAATAGTAAATTTCTGTTTTTTTATCATAACTTTTCCGTAGAAACTCCGATTAAAACAAACTTCGTGTCCACAAACTCGATTTTACGTATTCTACGATAATCTCAAAGAAATTTCCTAATTTACCGGACTAAAGAAAAAGTCACTACTCGGTCAACCACGGTAAAAAAGTAACTAGTAGGTACGGGGCATTACAGAAGTAGGCGACGTCAATGCACAAGGTGTGGACTTCGTTCCCAGTCTTCGTTATGCATCCATTGCCGACGCAAAAGGTGAGGACCTCGTTCTCAATTTTTGTTTGTTCTGTCCTTCTGGGTTTGGATCTCTGTTTGAATATATATATATATATATATATATATATCACGGTTCTACCTTGATCAAGCAGTCTCAGAGCAAAAACAGAGACCTGTGATCTCCTCAAAGCTAAAAATATGGTGACGTCAGGCTTATCCACTCGGTGATGTAATCTCTCATTCCCGTTCAGTCATACACTTGGTGTCTTGGTGATGTCGGTGATGTTGGTGTCTCGGTGATGTTATGTATTGAGTATTTGAATAATTGACAGTTTGACACTTTAGAGTTTATATAAAGCAAAGGGAAAAAGTTTCACAGACTCCCAAATTTTTGTTACCGTTACCATAAAAATAGATCTGTTGGGAATAGATCTGTTTAGAATAGTTGATGTGTATGGCCTATAAATAAACCTAAACATCCCTTTATTTTCATCTTGATATTGAAATTTATTCTAAACTAAGTGGTGGTAAGAGTATGAATATTAAACTCTGCTTATATCTGTATATTACAAATTTACAATTCAGCATCCTTACCCTTTGTTTTTCTGTGTGTTACAAGTTTATGACAGTGGAAGAGATGGAAGCAGTAACTTCTATGCAAGGAGGAGGAATTGTATTTTCTGTTCAGTGACTAGTGGCTGTTGCATTTTGTTATATCGGACTTCAAGTAAACTCTGAACTTTCTCCTAATAGTGTAGTGTATGTACTTGTTGTATTGTTGGTGCACTTAGCGTTTTGTTAGCTTAATTCTCCCAAGTGTGATGGAGTAAATGTCTAAGTCAGTAACCAGTCCCATGTTTATTGCTTCCATAGACCCAAACCCAACACCGTTGACTGAAACAGCCCCACAAACATCTTCAAAACCTCCTTTACCTAAAAAACAAATAGATAAAAAAGATTATGTCTAGAACTTTTATGAAAAGGTTGAAACTGTTGAAGATAATGTTGTTATGAAATATGCTAAATGTAGTGTTTGAGCTCAGTTATTGGTATGTGGAAGAAAAAATGGAACTAGCCATTTACATAGGCATTGGGCGGGTCATATAAGTAGTCAATCACTAGATATTAGGACTCAAATGCAATTAGGTTCAGATTCTAGTGGGAATGTATTAAACTGGTCTTATAATAAAGATTGTGCTAGAAAGGAAGTTGTCGACTATGTCATTAGGTCTGAACAACCGTTTACATTTGTAGACAAACACGATTTTAAGGGAATGATTCAAAGAGGTTTTACAGCTCAGTTTGTGGGATTTGCAGCTTCTACCTGCAAAAGAGATGTGATGAAGTTCTTTGTACAGGAAGAAATGAATTGCTCAAAACTTTTGAAAGTTTTGAAGGGAAAATTTGTTTTCTGATTGCTGGTCCTCCTGTCAAAAGATGTGATATATGTCTTTAACTGCTCATTTTATCGATAAAAAATGGAATCTGAATAAAAGGATCATTACTTTTAAAATGATAGAGTTCCCACACACCGGTGAGTCACTTGCTAGTCACATATATGAGGGGCTGATTTCTTGGCGTATTCATAAGAAAATATACTCAATATCTTTAGATAATGAGACAAATAATGACGTTGTTGTTGAAATACTCCCTGATTTTCTCATGCTTAATTTTGTCCTTAAAAAGTTATTTCATGTGCGTTTGTAGTGCTCACATTTTGAATTTGATTGTTCAAGATGGTTTGCATTTATTATCTCCATCAGTTGAAAAAATCACAAATATAGTTCGTAGCATGACTAGCTCCACTAAGAGGCATGAGTTGTGGGTTAATTGTTGTCAAGATTTGAATATGCCAAAGAGGAATATCGATAATGATGTTCCTCATAGGTGGAATTCCACCTATGATTTGCTGCAAGTAGCTGAAAAGTATAAATTTGTTTTGAATCGATATGTTCAAAAACTAATCTAATCTAATCTCCATTACACTTTAGCACTTCCCACTGATGAAGATTGGTTAGTTGCTTCAATTGTGTGTCGCTTTTAAAAAAAATTTGATTCTTCAACAAAAACCTTGTGTGGTGTGTATTATCCGACATGATGTCGTGTTATTCCTTGATTGGTAAGTATCAATGCAGCTTTTTAATAAATATGCAAAATATTCTGTAATTGTTGCTGCTTTGGTGGCCATGAAGTCTAAATTTGCTAAGTATTGGAAACGATTTCCTCCCGTATTTCGTCTTACTGCTGCTATGGATCCTAGATATAAGTTTTTTGCAATTAGTTAATGGATGAAAAGTATGGGTGTTGAAGATTGGGAAACTAAAACTACTATCTCTAGTTTAAAGCATCAATTGTTTGAATTGCACGACGTGTACGAATAATGTAGTGCCTGCAGTTCCAACCTCTAGTATAAGCTCCAATTTACCTGCATCTTTTGATTCTATTGTTTTACCTAATGATGAAGATGAGGACTTTGCTAAAGAGGTCATAAAAAAGGATAAAGAAGCAACTTCTTCTTCTACTTCTTCAAGTTCTGATTAACAATATTATATTGATATGCCTATACTTGAAATTGCTGATGGATTTGAATTTAACCTTTTAGGTTGGTGGAGATCTCATGAAGAAGTCTATCCAGTGCTTTCTCTGATAGCTTGTAACCTGCTATCTATTCGAACTTCGACAGTAGCATCGGAAGTAGCTTTTAGTGCTGGTGGAAGGTTGTATCAGAAAAGAGGGCAAGTCTAAGCCCGGACACAATTTAAGCACTGATTTGCTTAAAAGACTGGAAGCTGGGAGAAGTAAGGCAGCTTGACAAAAAGCAAGATGTGCTCCGAGCTGAAGACGAACAAAATGAAAAACTAGCAATCGCGGAATGAATGACTGCACTTGAGCGTGCTAATTCAAATACAGAAGGGGTTGAGTCAATTGGAGATTAAGGAAAGGTGTGTGACTGTTTTTCGGAAAGGGTATGTTCTGTTTCTCTTCAGATTCTTTTTTTTGGAAATGTGTGACTGATGTGCTTTAGATTAAGGAATAGTGTGTGACTCTGTTTTTCGGATCTTGTATGTTTTGCCGATCTAGTTTGTTTTGTTTGTCTTAAAATTCTGTTTTTAAGAAAGGTGTGTGACGGTTGTGCTTTATTTTCAATCTATGTTAAATCACCTAAGATGTATTGTGTCCAGTTGGTATGTTTTATTTGTGTGAACTGAAATATATGTCCAGTTTCTAAATTATTTATATGTTTTTGTGCATGTTTTTTGTTTGGTGAGGACTTGATTGTACAAACAACAAACCGTTGCAACATTTTGGGAATTGATACAATTTTTGTATCAAACATTACAACGTTTTTGGGAATTGATGAGGACTTGATCAGCTCTTGTATCAAATCTGTTTTTGTAGCCTTAGTGGCATAGTACCTCAGTGCAATTAATCAGTGAGACTCTGAGGAATTGATAATGTGAGTTTGAGACTTGAGTTTATGTCTTATTTGTAATTATTTGTATCAACTCAGGTTCTCAATATGTGCGATTTGTAATTATTTGTATCAACTCAGGTTCTCAAATATCAAAGTATTCAATGTTTTTTTTTTTTAATAGTTAGCAAAATTTGATTTTATGTGAGTTAGACAAAAACCCGGCCTGACCCTATTCGGAAAGGCTAGCCCTGCCCAGCCCTTGCAGAATGGGCCTTAAGGGTGGGTAAGGGTTTATATTTTGTGGCCTTGGTCCGACCCTAAGTTCTGTTGACTTAGTCAAAGCGCCAGCCAACCCTACCGTAAGCCCTAAATTTTAGGGTAGGGCTGGCCCTAGCCCGGCCCATGATGAGGCCTAACATGAAACATTGAGTTCAGTAGGTTAAATCTAAATCGAATTACAAATGATACTATGGATGTCATGTGTTATGTCCCGTATCTCAATTTACCTATTTACTAGTCATATGGACGGTAAACTGCAATTATTTTCACCTTTTACTTTGTTTCGATACTTTTAGTGGCCCTAAAAGTTGACTTTTTGTTCGGGTCAAAATTTGAGAAAATTTTCTTCTGTAAAGTCGTAGAGGACGTTAAACCAAGTCCATGCATATGTGGTACGTAAAAATCAGAGTTCGTATGCAAAATTTATGGCCTAAAATGTGGAAGTTACTGTTCACGGTAACTTTCTATATATATAGAAAGTTACTGTGGTAGGTTTCTATTTCTGGAAACCTACCCGACTTTCTCTCTTTTCCTCTCCCTCTTTCGCCCGCTTCAGCCTCTTTCCTTCTCCCTTTCGTTTTGCCACCGTCTGGCCACCAAATGGCGAGCCCCAGGTGGTGGTCGACTCCTCTCCTCTTCTCTTATACACCTGTGGTCGGGGGTCATCACGATTTGGCTGGAGAAGCTCGAATTCAAGCCAAGAAGATTACTGTAGCAGTTCGGCATTTCCGGAGATTTCTTCCAATTCCGGCCATCTCCGGTCACCAAACCAAGTCCAATAGAAGCGCCTCGAGCCAGTGATCACTTCCCCCCAAGCTACTAGCTCCAATTCACAGCGAGGAGGAAGAATCGAAGAAAAACCAGATTCTAGGGTTTTGAAATTTCTAAAAAATTTTCACCAGCCAAATTGGAGCTCTTCAAGGTAAAATTGGAATTTGTTGTATTTGACAAAAATGTTAGGTTTGTTGAGTACGTGAACCTCACCCGCCGCCACTGTAGGTCGCTCGTGGAGGCGCGTAGGGCAGTTTTTTAAATTCAATTTTTAGCCTATTAAATCCTTTAAATGTTGTAGAGTTTATATGTGAAGTTTAGTGAAGATTGGGGAAGTTTTGACTCGATTATAAATTCCTAGAAATTAAGAATTTCGGTTATCGATTTATGAGTATCCGACCGTCGGATTTCTCTTGAATTTGCCTTAGAACTTGTAAATTAATGAAATGGTGTTAGTGGTAAAGTTTGGGTTGAATTGGAGAAGGAAATGGGGATGTTGATTTAAGTGGATTGATTTTGGAAGCGTATTTAATTGCCGAATCGTTGTTCATGGAATATAATTGTGTATAGGGCGCTATACCGAGTTACCACTCGACGAAGAAACCCGTATGCGTGGTCACCTATATAGTACTGTGAGTGGACTTTTATTTTAAAATGTGATGCATGCGTTTATTTCTCGAATTAATGCTTTATTTAATTATCATAATATTTTGTCGAGCATATTATTTTTAGTTTCGGATATTAGTTGGTTTTGGAATATATATTTGGAATATTGATCAGATTATCCATCATGATTTTAGAATGAGAGTTTTCTACGCTCGAATTTGAATTTACGATTTATAATGATTTTTGACAAATTATTTTCCAAGGTAGTTTCCGGAATTATATATTATATTTCTATTCGTCGATTTGAAAATTTTAACAGATTTTCGAAATGAGATTTTTGATGGAGATATTTTTCTTATTTACTCATCGACTTGCTGTTTTGGCATTGGGAATGTCTTATTGATGATTGTGGATTTAGTTTTGTTTATGAGTTACGATTTATAATTTGATCTTGCCTATTTATTATGTTTTCAAGAATATTTTGGTGTGCGGGGGCACGTCACTAGAAGATATTTATTTTCTCGTGAGAAATGTGGGGAAGCTTTATGAATTTATGGATTTACTAGTTTTCGATTGTTTTCCTCACCATACTCGGGTCGTTCGCATTGTGTCTCCTCCTCACTTACTTTGTGTTTATGAGTGGCAGTCGAGGTGATTAATTTATTCTCCTCCTCACGTGAGTGGTAGTCAAGGTTATTAGTTCTCCTCCTCACACAATCTATGTGTGAGTGGCAGTCTAGGTTAGGTAGAGCCTAAGAGCATCAGCAATGGAGACCTAAATTTGGGTCCAAACTCAAAATTTGAGTCCAAAGTGTAGGAACTGAGCTGCAGTGGGTCGGAAAAAATTGGACCTAATACTACCGGAGACCCAAATGTTAGAGCAAATTTGATCCAGTCTTGGACCTAAAAAAATTGGACACAAATTTGTGGGACCCGCCATGTTGTGTTACTGATGCATGCCAGGACATGCAAGTGGGAGTGGCAAGTGGGAATGGATCAGAACAAAATGGGTCCCGCAATTTTAAAAAGCCAACGGCTCTTTGGTTTTGAAATCAAAGGTCATGACTTAATTATTAATTCAATCTGACGGTCAGAAAATAATTGAATAAAAATTTGACCTAAATTTGAGTCTAAAAATATGGGTCTAAAAATAAGTCTTGCACCACTGCAACACCTAATAAAAGTAAGTCATGTTGTACACTATTCAGATGGACCCAAATCACTATTCCAGCTTATTTGGACCCAAATTTGAGTCTAAAAAATGGGTCTCCACTGCTGATGCTCTAAGGGGCTCATTTACCCATATGGTGATTTCTTTTTCCCCATATCCTTTTATTACTTGACTAGAGGGGCTAGTTCGATTTCTCTTAACCAGCGGGGCTGATATGTGTTCACAAGATTTTTGAGTTTAAGGAAATACGTTTTATAAAGGTTGCATGCATCAAGTTTTATAAATTTAAATAAGTGGGAGAGTATTCAAGTTTGCTTCATTTAAATCATCTTAATTATTTATTTTTGTCCACTCACACTAACGTGTTTTTCAATACTTTTCCCCTGGGCACTTCGGTTTCAAATGCCCAGTTTGCAGGCTAGATTAGTTGAGGTTGGGCGTACATGGAGTTGAGGCATAGTTGTCACTGCTTCCGCATTGTAGGATTTATTGATCCTTTACCCCCTTTACTTTTCATTCTGTTGTATCCTTTTGTTTTAAAATTGCTCTGATGACCGTGGAATTATTGTTGTTAAGTTGGGAATTGTGTAATGGGAATTGGAGAATGTTGTGATTGGGGGAGCAGGGTGGCTCCAAGAGAATAAGGATAGATGGTTTAGAAGTGTAAATGTTTTTCTACAGGTTTTGGGTAGTCCATTTTTAGGGGAAGTTCCACCAAATTTTTGGTAGAATTTCTTCTAAGTGGGCCATACAGGGCCACTTCTGATTTTGGGGTGAAATCCGGGGCGGATCCTGTCATCAAGTATATGTCACAGACTAACAGATAATGCCTAGAGAGGAACACTCCTAATTCTCAAAAGATAGGAAAAATTTTAGTTTATTACCCTGTTGTTTGCACTCAGTATCATGTTAGTTCCTACCCTTTCAATTTGATCAGCAACACCCCCATGCTTTCAATTTCAATCAGTCGTACCCAAATTTTTTCGAGACATCCAAAGTTAGACGTTAAGTGGTGAGCTGGCAGAGACAAAGTCAGAGAGTGGGCCCACAGAAAGGGTAAACTCGACATTAATTTCCACTTAATTTCCACCCAAACTCACAAAAAAAAAAAAAAAAACCAAATCTTCATAGCACCTCATTGGGTAATGGGTTCTCTTCAAAACTAATGAGAACCACAAAATGGGGAGCAAGATGGGAAGTAACCAAGCTGCCATCTCCTTCCTCACCAACCTTGCACGCACCGCTTTCGATCTCGGCGTCGAAGTCACCATCGTCAACTCCGTCCAAGCTCTGGCGCACGAGAACTTGATCCACAGTCAAGTTCGATCTCCAAGCCAGAAGCCCCTCAGAAATCTCCAAGCTTGATTAGTTTTCTTGATTCGAATTTGATGGAAATCCAAGATGGGTCAGCAAAGATTGTGTCTTTGATTTCTCTACGGTTGATTCGCCGACTCCAACTTTGACTTCAGTGAAGATGACGGAACCGAGAGACTCAGGTTCAAGCGACTCCGACTTCCACTTGGATCATCTTTTTTCTAGTTTTTTCATGGCGGTAATTGCTTGATTTGGATAATTGTTATTGGGTTATTTTTGTTGGTCGTGAATTGCTATTGAGTTCAAGGATTTCTCTCGATGTGTGTCCTTCAATCTAAAGGAAATTGAACACTTTTATGCTCTGTGCTGTTCATTTGGATTTGGGTTGTTTGAATTTTGTCAGATATAGCCATCTTCTACACCTAATATGTGTTCTTCACCGTATACCTCAATTCAAATTTTTGAAACTCAATTTGTTTATGGTTGGTTCATGAGAATTGCTTAGTGCATATGCCTCTCAAAGTACTTGAAATTTGGGTATTTCTTTCAAAAGAAAGTTACAGGTCTTGTTTCAGAACTCATTAATTGGAAAAGATGGGAAGATGTCTACTATTAGGCAATTCGCTTGGTGTATATGCCTTTCACAGTACTTGAAATTTGGGTATCCTTCATTTGAACACCTCCACTTTTTATGATCTATTCTTCTGCACCTTCTTAGCTCTGAGTCTTTCTACCAAAGCCCATATATATCATAGCAATCCCACCCATTTCTCTCAATCTCTTCTTGTTCCAACTATGTTGCATAATTGATCTATGATTAGCAAGCTTAAATTTATAGTTGTGTTAAAGTAAATTGAGATTGGAAATTGGTCTACTCATTTCATTTCATAACCCCTTTATATAGGGAGAGAATTACAATGGAAAGAACAATTACAATGATGACATTAACAACTGATTGGTTCGTAATCCATGCTGATTGATGTTAATCGGTAATTGCTTGATTCCCTCTCCATCAATCACTTTGACGAAGACACACAATATGTTTTTCCTTTAACACTCCCCCTTGTGCCAAGTCAAAGACGAAATGGTGCATGAATTGTTGCCTTACTAAAAACCTTGCTAAGTAACAATAAAAACCCTGTGGGACAAAAATAAAACTTGGTCGAAGGAAAAGGGGACAACGCACATTCTACATTTGAGAATGACATGTGTGTGTTAGACTCCCCCTGATGTCTACATCTCCCCCTGATCATTACATTAATCAATTGAGCTTGGAAAGTCTTCGCATTCCTATGCTTTTCACATGTTTCTCAAATGTGGCCTTAGGCAGTGATTTGGTGAACAAATCTACCACATTCTCCTCTTACCTTACTTGATTCACTTGAATCTTGAGGAGGGTCTGTTGTTGCTGATTGTAGAACAACTTTGGCGATATGTGTTTTGTGTTATCACCCTTAATACAACCTAGCTTCTTTTATTCGATGCAAGCTGCATTGTGTTCATAAATGCAAGTAGGCTCTTCAGTGGTAGAACTCAAACCACTAGTCCCTCGAATATGTGCAATGATAGTTCTTAACCATACACACTCAAGAACCGCCTCATGTAGAACAATGATCTCTGAGTGGTTCGAAGAGGTAGCCACAAAGGATTGCTTGGTTGATCTCCTAGATATCGCTGTGTTCCCATTGGTAAATACATAACCAGTTTGGGAACGATATGTGGGTCAGATATGTATCCAGCATCAGCAAAACTGACCAAAACGTCATTTGGCGTTTTCACCATCAACATTTCCTTTAGGGATTGCAGTTCCATCTGCGGTCCCTCTTGTCTCTCTGTAGGGAAAGAACAGTCTCAAGTCAATGGTTCCTTTTAGGTATCGAAGATGTTCTTGATACCATTCCAGTGACGCTGCGTTGGCGCTGAGCTAAATCTAGCTAACAAGTTCACTGAGAATGCAATGTCTGGTCGAGTAAATTGGACTAATTACAATAATGCGCCTATTGCACTTAGATAGGGAATTTCAGCTCCCAACACTTGTTCGTCATCTTCCTTTGGACGAAATGGATCTTTCCTTGCATCCAAACTTCGACCGATCATGGGAGTGCTAGCAGGATGTGCTTTGTCCATGTTATCGCCTGACTTTTGGACATATGCAGACAGGTGGATTAATATTCCACAAACTCGGTGTTCTAGTTCAAGGCCTAGACAGAATCGAGTTTTCCCAAGATCCTTCATCTCAAATTCAGATTTCAAGTAGCTCGCAGTTTCTCTTATTTCATCAAGAGTACCTGTTATGTTCATATCATCGACATATACTGCTACAATTGCCAATTCGGAACTTGTTTTCTTTATGAATACGCAGGGGCATAATTCATCGTTCTTATATCCCTTCCCAATCAAGTAGTCACTTAGACGGGTATACCACATCCGTCTGGATTGTTTCAATCCGTAAAGTGAGCGTTTCAACCTAGTTGCAAACGCACTCCGTGGTTTAGAGTCACTTGGCTTGGGTAATGTAAGGCCATCAGGCACTTTCTTATATATCTCTGAATCTAGATCCCCATGGAGATATGCAGTAACCACATCTATGAGCTGCATTTCCAGTCCTTTGGAAACTACTAAGCTAACTAAGTAGCGGAACGTTATAACGTCCATTTTGGGAGAGAATGTCTCCTCATAGTCAATTCCAGGGCGTAAAGTGAGCGTTTCAACCTAGTCGCAAACTCACTCCGTGGTTTAGAGTCACTTGGCTTGGGTAATGTAAGGCCATCAGGCACTTTCTTATATATCTCTGAATCTAGATCCCCATGGAGATATGCAGTAACCACTTCTATGAGCTGCATTTCCAGTCCTTTGGAAACTACTAAGCTAACTAAGTAGCGGAACGTTATAACGTCCATTTTGGGAGAGAATGTCTCCTCATAGTCAATTCCAGGGC
>BDJD01005643.1:39450-55576 GCA_002564525.1 Rosa multiflora
ACAAATTATATACTACACATAATAATAGCAATAATATAGCATGCGTAAAATAAAATGTAAACAATAGTAAAATACAAAGCATGCGTAGACATAATTTATATAAGCGTAAATAAAATAAAAACATGCTCAAAATTTCATAAATAATATATAACAATATATATATATATATGGCATGCTCAAAAATCAAATATATAATCATGGCTTAAAGATAATTATATAAAGCATAAATGACAAAGCATGCGTAAAATAATTAATATAATCTAACTAAGCATGCTTGAAAAATTTATAATAAAAGCATAAACAATAAAACATATATAGCATGCTCAAGAAAATAAATAATGAGAATTTATCATAGTATGAAATTAAATAAATTAAAGAGAACATACTTGGTTTCGAAAAATAAAACAATCCTAGCACACGCGCGTGTTGATGCAGGCGTGCGTAGCGATGTTTTTTTTTTTTTTTTCGGGTTCTGTTGGGCTGGGAATTAGTACTTTTTTCTTCTTCTTCTTTTTCTGCTGGGCCGCAGGGCCTTCCGCCTTTGTTTGTTTTATTTTTTTCTTTTGGGCAGGACCAGACTTTTTCTTTGGGCTACAATGCTTTTTTTTTTCTCTTCTTTGGCCGGGTCACTTTTTTTCTTGCTGGGCCGGGTCAACGCCCTTTTTTTTTCTTCTTCCTCTTCCTCTTTTTTTTTTTTCTTTTTTTTTCTGTTTGATCGTAAATGACAAAGAAGTTCTGTTTCTGTTCCGTTTGGGTTTACAGATGGTGGACTGAGTCGGCTAGGCGAGGTGGGAGGCCGCTGGAGGCTAGGCGAGGCTGCGCTGCAGGTTTGTGGTGAGCCGGTGCAGGGATTTGCGCAGACGAGGGGTCGGAGGGCGATCTGGAAAAGGCAGAGGATGTCTCTGGTGCTCTGGGCTGCAGGTGAGCAAGCGTTGGGCAGAGCTGGAGAGGGCTCAGTGGTGCAGGGCTGGACTAGGCTAGACAGGTCGAAAAGGTCGAAAACGTTGTGGGGATGCGCCTGTGCTGGGCTGGGAGCGAAACACACGGCAGAGGGAGATGGCGGCCGGTCTGGAAGAGAGAGAGTCTGGCCGGTCTGGAAGAGCGGGGCTGGAGCGCGCTGGGCTAGGCGGTGCAGCAGCGAGGTGGGCTCGTGCAAGGCAGAGGTGCTGCTTTGTGAGAGCAGCTGGGATTGAGTACTGCTGGGATAGAGGCCGATCGACTGCAATGGAGGTCGATCTGATTTTTTTTTTTTTTGGTAGCGGCAGAAAAGAAGAAAAGTTTTTTCTTCTAGGGTTTTTTTTTTCTCTACGAAAAGAAATTAGAAAGCGAAGGTTTTTTCTTGGCTATTGGCTCTGAGCGTGCTGATAGCGTGTTAAAGTAAATTGAGATTGGAAATTGATCTACTCATTTCATTTCATAACCCCTTTATATAGGGAGAGAATTACAGTGGAAAGAACAATTACAATGATGACATTAACTACTGATTGGTTCGTAATCCATGTTGATTGATGTTAATCGGTAATTTCTTGATTCCTTCTCCGTCAATCACTTTGACGAAGGCACACAATATGTTTTTCCTTTAACAAGTTGTTAATTGTAATTTTTTTTTATTTGGTTTGAATGGAAGTTTCGGATGTTATGAGTTTGGGTGGAAATTTGGGTTTCTTTTTTTTTTTTTTTTTTTTTTAGTTTGGGTGGAAATTAAGTAGAATGTCGAGTTTACCCATTTTTGTGGGCCCACTCGTTGACTTTGTCGTTGCCAGCTCACCACTTAACTTCCAATTTGGATGTCTCGGAAAAATTTAGGCACGACTGATTGAAATTGAAAGTATGGGGGTGTTGCTGATCAAATTGAAAGGGCAGGAACTAACACGATATTAAGTGCAAACCACAAGATAGTAAACTGAAAGTTTTCCCAAAAGATATACAAAAAACATAGTCTCACATTCTTCAGAAATCAATTGAAAATAATTCAAACTAATTGGTTTAGGTTACGTTCATGTCACAATTCAAACTAACCAATTCAGTGCCACTGGATCACTTATAATACACGGCTCTACGAGGTTAGGAACGTTTTTGATATGATTCTTTTCCTATATTTGTTCTATGAGGAATGCGGTGAATCTACTGGAATTAAATGGAAAGAATATCAAAATACTCGGTGAAGATAAACTGCAAGGTGAAAGATGAGAACAAGCTAAAAGATGAACAATGGCCGAGGTAAAACACGCCGAGAATGCAAAATTGAGACGCCAAGCATGTAAAAATTGAGAAGCCAAGCGTGCAAAATAAAGAGAGAAGCTAGGATCAAAATCGAATGAAGCTTTTAGTTTATGATCAGAGAATCATCTTCAACCTTCAAGAATTTTGATCAGATTATTTAGAATAGATAATGGAGCTTTGATGCATTTTGGTTGCAGAGGAGATAGAGAAAAGCTTTTAGGCTCTGAGCATTGGGAGGTTTGAATACCATCATGTATTGAGCTCATAAGAGTAAAAGTGGTATCAAATTTGGTATTAGGAGGACTAATTTAACATCAACTTTAAAATTAAGGGATTGATTTAGGATAAATCATAACTTAAACCTAATTAATTTATCATTTGCATATCTAAGATGGAGTTTTTAAAAAAAAAAAAATTTATATAATCATTTCTCCATTCAATGGGACTTATAGAAGTTAAAAAAAAAAAAGGTTATTTTCTTATACATTTAGTAAGAATATTAATGTAGTACATTGCTTTAGTCAAGAATGTAAATTTTATTATTTAAGCACGATTATTAATTTATCGCATATTATTATCAAACTTTTACTATAATCACTTAGACAAAACTAAATAATGTTAAAAGAAATCGAATAAAAAAAAGAGAGAAAATGATAAAAAAAATAAAAATAAAAATAAAATAAACCTCCATCATAGGCTAGTAAATTTATCATAAGGTTGAAGTTATTCATTATGTGAAAACAGTTTATAAGTTTATGACTTTATGTTAAAACAGTCCATAAGCTCATGTCTTTATGTTAAATTAGTCCACTTAATGACATTTTTATTCCGATTATACCCTTAAAGTCAGTGACTTGAGGTTAATAGTGATCTGGTTAGTGGCTTGACATTTTTTATTTTGATTCTACCCTTGAAGCCAGTGACTTGTCTACTGACTTGTGATCAATATTGGACATGGCTAGTGACATGTAATATGACATGGCTAGTAGCGGTAACTTGGTGAATTCAGAAGATGCCTAAAGCTTGAATTTGCTGTAAAAGTTATATAAAAGTAATGTTTTATTAAGAAAAACTAAACATAACAGTATAAAAAATATAAAAAAACTAATTGCTTTAGTAAGCTGGAGCTTACAATTGGCCAGTGACTTGTATCCTAAGTCATAAACAAATTGCTGAAACTCTAAATTTGCAGAGATCCAACTGTGCCTTCGTTCTATGAGTTCTATATTGCAAAATATCTTTCTTACTGAGTTTCTTCGAAATCCGCTCATCTTTTGAAAGTTTCTCCATGTAGTACATTACAAAAATTCCACAATTCAATATCTTGGCCATAGAAAAATTCAAGTGAATTAATTTGAGCAGTATAGCAACAAAGTGATATTTTAAAGTAATTGATATTTTACAGTGTTGTATACTTGGGAGGTTTCTCCTTGTGAAAATGAGAAGTTCATTAATGATTTTGACAGTTACATGATCAGTGACTTGATTAACGACTTGTTCCTGAGTATGACATGACCAGTGACTTGAGGTAAACAGTTACTTGGCTAGTGACTTGGATGTAACAGTGACTTGAAAATTCTAAAATATGTCAGTGACATGCAATGTGAGATGGCCAGTGACTTGGTTAGTGACATGTGTATAACAGTGACATAATCAGTAACACGCAATGTAACCTGGCCAGTGACATCGATATAACAGTAACTTGGCCAATGATGGCTCAAAATTAAAACACGAAAGCAGCCCAAAATTCCATTACTTTGCTGAAGAATAAAAAAAGTTAAAACACAAAAGCATAAAAACAAACAAAGTGTAGAGAAAGTTTAAGCTGTAAACCTGATTCTGACGATGATCATATAACTGAGAACCAGCTTATAAGGTAGTGAAGATTCTTGTGTTCAGCAGATTTACACTCTCCTGTACTATATAAACTGGATCTCAGTCGTATATATGATGATCATCAAAAAAAGAAATGTCAAAATATAGTGACGCTTTCTCTGTATTTTCTTCGTTCTTTTTCATCAACTTTCTCTGTATTTTCTTCGTTCTTTTTCATCAACTTTCTCTGGTGACTTAGAGTGCTCAAATAGTCAAGCTCATCATCAAGCTCGTGGCTATTAGTTCACTTAATTTTCATCAACTTTCTCTGGTGACTTAGAGTGCTCAAACAGTCAAGCTCATCATCAAGCTCATGGCTATTAGTTCAGTCGATTTTAATGAAGTCTAGTGTATGAATTATATTCACAAGCTAAAAATCAGACGCAACCCACTTCATTTTAAGTCAAAGCCTTATCATTGGACGTAACGTACTGAGTGTATAAATTTATTACAAGGCATGCAGTTGTCCCATTTCTTTTCTTTTTTTTTAGGGTAAGCCATTACTTCATTTCTCACCCATGAATCATTCCAACAACATACATGATCTTCGAGTGCTTAGAAATGCTTAGAGTGACAATGAAAAGTTCTGACAAAGCATATGGTTATTCAAACGAGTAGCACAATATTAATTATTGCAGTAGTAATACCGGAAGCAATTTAGCACACTGGTGGGCATCAATTTACATTACCAACGTAATGAAATTGCCCATTATTGTTCACATTAAGGACTCCCGCATGTGCAAACACATGAATTTAGTACGTACTTAATCCTCACAGGTCACGTACGTACATTATTATATTACAGACACAGCGCAAACGAAAAAGAGAAAGAAAAACACACAGGCACACAACACTCTGACTCCCCGGTGATTCTGTCAATGACTGGTTGCGGTGGCAGCGTGGCAGCACTTGTAGCTGATGATAAAGATGCGTTCCATGGAACGGTCGCAGACTGGGCAGTCCATGTTCTTGGGGAGATTCCCAACTGAAATGTCAAATTCGCAGCAGTCGGGATCATGATGATCATTATCAGCCAGATAAACAGTTATAGCCTTCTTATGTTCTTGAAGGAAATAATCTCCGAATTCGGATTTTGTACGTACTAAGTTTTGTTGGTTCCACTGTGGCATAGATCCCAGGGCCATAGAAATTGTGACAGGACGACCACTGGTTATAAGCTTATACCCTTGGCTAACCATAACCCATTCCCCATGATTTTTGTAGGACAGCAGCTTGCAGAGTTCTTTTGTCACGGTCTTGCACTCCACTCGATGTATGTAATTATCCAACAAGCACTTTATCCCCGACCAAAAGATCTCATGATCTGCCGAGTATTTTGGTTGCTCTCCTGCTTTTGCCTCGTTTCCCTCCAGTGAATCCAGCCTAAATAACTCAATCGACACACCGAAATCTTTGATGGTATCACTTGCGTCCATCACTTTCTTTTTCAAATCGTTAAAGTGCGACTCATCCATGCCTCCGCATAAGAAAATGCACTTGGTGTCATCTTTTCTCTGTTGGACCAAGACATTAATACAAGCAAAACTTCCGTTAGAAAATCAATTATTGATGTATATGATTTGTTACGTAACACATGGAGATATTTGTGAATGACTTTACTTACCCAATTTTCTAGAGTTTGGTCCTTCATATTCGCAAATATAGAGATCAATGGATGCTGCAGGAGGATATGAAAGAATTTATCTTTATAGTTCCGGATCAAGGTGAGTGCATTGGGGTATTTCCTCTGCCCTTCTGAGTCCATCACCAAGGACATTGCATTACCCGTGTAGGACCATTCCTCCTTGAGGTACTTGATAACTGTTGAAGAAAAAAACTGCACCTTGTACCATGGCATCTTCGATCCCCATTTCTCAAACTTCTCAGTCTGGTTTTTCGTCCCTTCTTCGACAATGGGGATCCACACAATCCTCCATCTTATATTAGTTTTTTGAATTTCATCATAAACTTTTATCAGATCGGCAATGTCAGCCTCTATAATTTTCTCCAGGCTCGAAATGTAAAACAACACAGAGTTTTCCTTTACTAGGTCGGCAAATGTTTCAAACTTAACCTGTTCATCAATTGTGCGAAATCTTTTAGTTAGCAAGGTCTCAAATGAAAAATTGCTTAACTAATATGTTAACCATTTTTCAGAAGTAGCGGTGCGTAGTACGTGGACGCATATTGAGGAACATTCTAACGAGGATACCTTAAAGTTGAAATTTAACAACCCTTACATTTTGAGCACGTAATTTGATAATGAGAACCGTAGTTATATAGTTAGCAGGTAGTTACTACAAACCAACCAAACTAAAGGTATTACGAGAACATGCAGATTGAATTTACCTCCTCGTTGCTATTACCCTCACTAATGACAGGTAGCTTCCCGTCCTTGAAAAGAATCAGGGTTTTAATAACCTCCGTAATCTCACGAGTGCGTTGGGCGTCCTTCATTTTCCTTAGCAGCTTCTTGTAGTTCTTTGCCACCTCTGGTATAAAATAAAGAAGGAAAAAAAAAAACAGAAAATATATAAATTTGATCCGGCAAAAAATATCGTCTTATAAAAGTCACGATTCCAACTAAGTAGGCCACCTAGTTCTTCTACGCATCTTCCATGCAGTTCATCAAGGATCTCCCGTATGCGCCCGATTTCTTTAACAACATCGGATAGAGGGTATGGCTTCTTTCTGCAGTATTTAAGTATGAAGTTTAATATAATAACAAAAATTTGGTCTCAGATTAAGTACTATATCTACGATGTACAGCATAAAAGTGATAAAACAACTTACTCATCACTAGTGAGATGGGTGACCTTAGCCGCGCAAGCTACAATTGCTGTGATTATCCAAAAGACATAGATTGGGATATCATCTACTGCAGTCTGCAACGTTGGTAGATCCTCTGTACGATTGAGAATATAAAGACCTTCAACCTTACAGATCAAACGAGTCACTTCCAAAGTGTCCTTGATGAGACCATTCAGTTCAAGTACTTGTCCCTGGCGTTCCTTCAAGGTCGCTTGATTGATAAGGACGGGTACTCGCTTCAGGATAGCCACTGAATTGGTAAGTTGGTTACATTGGCCATAGAGCTGGGCGAGGTGCCAGAAGTCTCCATATTCCAAAGCGAAAGCCGCTAGGGCCAGCACTGCCTTAGCCTCCCATGGATAGGGTTTTAGCTTGTCAAATATCACTTCCCTCTTTGTTCGGATGGAAATTTCTTCACCAGAACAAGCCTTATCCTTACATGTTGAGATCTGAAATGAATTTCACCATATCCAATAAATACGTCCGTTAAAAAAAAATACAGAATCCAACACAACTATTTAAGCCTACAATTTGTAAACGTACATGAGTGAGGCCATTTTCAAGAAAATGAAATTCACTAGCTCAAAGGAAAAGAAATTGTTACACATGCAACTTTATATTGATATGTAATGACAGACCTCGCAGCAAATGGACTTAAGAATGCACAATGGCGAGACGAATCCGTCGTTGATGCTGGGGACCTTCTCATATGGGGCATTGGTCTCCTGCAAACAAGTCAGAAGCTTCATCGATCAGCTCCAATCTTGACTTGTGAGTGAGTGCATGAATCTCTAACTTCAAACTACAAATACATAAGATCCCAGAAAAAGAGCACTTAGTAGCATACCTTCAGAATATCATTGACCATCGAATCATCGGTTGCATGCTTAATGATGATCTCAGTGATCGTGAAAAGGTCATCAACAGGAAAGTCAGTGTTGTCCTCCGGAGAATGCTTTCCATTGATGAACTTCACGATTTCTTCATAATTGGTCGGGAAATCAGTAAACTGGATACTCTTGCGTTCCTCATGAGGTCTAATAGTATCAGTACTGTATGGAACTACTCCTCCTCCATTATAAGTAGTAATCCCAGTACTGTTTGTACCCATTATTGCTTCACTCAAAGAGTACCTACTTCTGGGTTTTGGGAACCTGCTCGCCATTATATGACAATGGCTCACAAACTCGTAGTAGAACTATTGGATGCGGTGAAGGCAGATCGAATGGAGTTTGGTAATGGCTTACAAGGTAAGAGATGGTGTGAGTTCAGTGACTTCCCACCGTGCCCTATTTATAACCTCTCTTCACCTTCAAGCTTAAACGGTAACGTGCATGCAAAAAGCTAGCGGTCCCACGCAGCACAGTGAAGTGAAGACTGCAACGAAGACTCAAGCTAATTGAACATCGGAAATTGAAAATCAATAATTGTTGCTCATACACGTGTCCAAAGACAAATCTTTATGTCCCACAATGTTCTGAATCCAGCAACGTACACATTGAATTTCTTCATCTGTTTGGCATTAAAGTATGACCGTGCTGATCGAGAATCACGGATGCCAACAACTAGGTTGTCGCTTGGTTTGGTAATTACCGAACTGATCGAATATCAACTAATATTTTATGTTTAGTATACCGACATTTTAATAACCGAGACAGATAAAATCGAAATAAAAAAATTACTAAAAAAGTTAGTTTAGTTTTGGTAAATATCTATCGATTATCTAAATATTAGCCTTATATACTATAGTTTTCAAAAAGCAAACATGTATATTAAAAAAAATAAACAAAAAATTTTCATAATAGTATGAACATTACTACATATACTAATTAATAGTACATGTATTTTAAGAACCTGATCAAAGATGGTTAAATAACATAGCTTTATTGAAAATGGATAAAACTTGATGTTATATGTACAAAAGAAAGCTATAATAAGTTGAAGAATACAAAGTTTATGACTATAAAATTGAAAAACCTAGTATTGTTCATTCTAATTTATATTACAAAGAAGTAGTTGTTCTAAAGTTGGTAATACCAAAAATCGAAATACCCAATTTGGTAGATATAATTAAAAATTGAAAATTTTGGTTGGTAATTGATTTTGAAATTGGTAATACCTATAACCAATTCGAACAGACCGAGTGACAGCCCTACTTATAACACAAAACATTAATTCAAATGATATCGATAGATGGTTTCGTGGTGCATATATGGGAGGCATACTTTTGTCTAAGTGGTTTATTATTGATCAATTAGATGTCATGTTCATTAGTGATTATCTTGTGAATAATTGATTAAGAAATGTTAAATTATCTTTATAATTAAGTTAAGAGTACAAAAACATATCAATTTTTAATTAATTTTTTTAATGTTGTATTTACATTCGAGGGTGATTAAGCATAATTTACATGGTCAAAAACTGACCGTGTACGTGAACATTGTTGGGACATGTTTTAGGCAGGGGCGGAACTAGGATTTAAACACTGGGGGGTCCAAAACTCGAGATAGAAATTAAATAAAAAAACTGCTCCAAAAATAAATAAATAATTATATACAATATAATTTATAAGGAATTTATAGTTTAGAAAAAAAATCATATATAACTCTTGCTTCAAAATTAAAAAACCAACGCTAAGATTAAATTTTTAATTAATATGTCATTGATTTGTATTATTATGATTATTTTATTACACTTTTATGCAGGGATTGATCATCATCATGTGGTTTTGGAGGGGGGGGTCCAGACCCCGCCGAACCGTAGCACAGCTCCGCCCCTGGTTTTAGGAATTTTCTCTTCTAATCTTTAAATTCGATCATAACTAAATGGTGTGGAGATAATATTGATCTTTTCTTCCTCTCCACATTGCTTGTATTATTATTTTTTTATTTAATAAAATTTCAATGGAGGTTTAGCCAGGTGCATTCGGATACTTCTCTGTTTAATTGTTCCAAAAAAAAAAAATGGTGTAAAGATAATAGATGATAATATTAAGATCATTGGACAAACTTGATTCAGAGAATTTAGGAACACATTTGATTATAAGTTGGATTTCTATTCGTCCTTGATTATCCTTCCCTTTTCTCATCCTAGACGAGGCAGTATAATTGTTTTCATCAACGATTATGTTCTGCTTGGTATGCGATAGTAATTAGTTATTTGTTTTGTCTGTACGTACGTATTAATTTCTGGATAGATTTGAAAACAGAGAAATTATACTTTGAGTCCAAACAAACTAAAGATGTCATCCCTTATCTAATCGCTGATATCACATGGCTGACATCACTTGGGTTGATAGTGGTTGAAATTAATTTTTCATTAATGCCTAGTTCTATCTCAGTTTCATGCATCACGTTTTCATTAATGCTTAGTTCTATCTCAGTTTCATGCATCACGTTTTTTTCCTTCTAGTCAAAGTTGCTATACCTTAATTAGTTAGGAACATTAGGTAATGTTTAGGAACGTGCTTGCCATTATAAATTTATAAGACGATAGCTCACAAACTCGTAGTAGTACTGTTGGGTGAATTGCTTACAAGGTAAGAGTTGGTTAATTATAAGGGAGTGTTATAACCTATAACCTCTCTTTACCTTCAAGCTTGAACCCTAAATAACGCGCATGCAAAGAGACAGAACACGAATAATTGTGGCTCGCACGCATATCCAAAGACAAACTTGAAACAATTGATTTTCTCCCCCAATGGGAGTGTATTCAGTGCACCTACAGTGCATGGGCACTGACAGCACGTGGTCACGTGCACCGTTAGTCGAAGGCGGACGTTAACTGGTCAACAAACAATGAAATGTAGATAAAAAAAAATCTGAAGTGGAGTAAAAAGAATTTTACCTCCTCTCTACCCAGAATCCCAACACGACTGGGGTCGGAGAGATCCCCACAATCAGAGAGGTTGGTTGGATCTCGACAGCAGAGGCAGAGGTCGTGGTAATCGAATAAACCCAAGATCTATCCGTCTCCGGTTCGAGTTGCGACGCTGAGATTCCTCCGTCGCCTGTCCGGAGCGACTACAAACTGGTAAGCGCTACTCTTTAAGATTATAGTTTAGTGTTTTGTTGTTTCGGGATTCCTGGCTTGATTTGGTAGTGATAAGAGTGTAAAATAATGGGTTTTGAGTAATAGCCATTTGGAAACTTGTTCTTCTGGACTTCTGGTTTCCCAAGTGAGTATCAATTTTCTATAATCCAAGGTGGCCTAGCTCTGATATTATATAATTTCTACTGGATTTTGTTGGGTATTTGGCACAGAATCATAATGTTCAATGTAAATCTTTTAATCTATCAAGTTCTGAGAATTTTGGACTCATGTTGGTTTGAGCAGAAACTATTTCCTTCTCCTTTTTTTTTCCCTTCAATCTGCCATTGTTGACAGATGTTTGCCCCTTTAATCAATGCTGGTGTAGCCTAGATCAAAGCTCAGGAATCAACAAAGCTCTGTATAAATGGAGGCCTTCTTGACCCATGTATGCAAGACAAGAACACTGCTTACACTGATCTTGTGCATTTGGGTGCCCGTGGAAGTAATGGCTCAAACTGGAAATGCATGCCACCGTTTCGTCTAGGAGGCCGAGTTCTTTGAATATTGGAGCTTTGTTTACTAATTCAGACATTGGAAGGTCTCTAGCCCCAATTGATGAAGATAATTATGAGTCAAAGAATTGGAGGTTGAAGGTGGGAGGACTCTGGTGATGGGAAGATAAATGAAATAAATGAATCTGATAGCTAAGTGGATTAACTAAATCGAATTAGAGGAAAGTTGGAAATATAGGGTTTCTATGAGACGGAAGTGAAATTGCACGAAAACTTGAACGCGGCATGTTGAATTGAACTCCAACAATTTCTTAAAGCTTTGTTGTGAGAGAGAGAGAGAGAGAGAGAGATTTTTTTTTTTTCAGAAAATAAATATAATTTTTATTGAATTTTTTTTTTATATATAGATAATGATAACCACATAAATGATTATTAAATTGGTAATTGTCGATCAATCATAAGTTTTAGGGTTGAACTATTGATGAGTCTTTACCTCTTGCATTTTATTTATATTTTTTCAAGAGAAATTAAATGACGATGAGCAATCAAATTTAATATTTTTATATGGATAAACAAAGCTTAGTCATACAAACTATAGGAGCAAGCTACTTCACATGCTATATATTGTCACAAAATAATTACAAGGCACTAGGGTGTAACCTAACATTTCTAATTTGAAATGTTTTATAGTTGTTATCGATTGAGATTTTATATGCATATGGTAAAAATCTTAGCCACGTTCGTTCTCTTTTTGATCTCGATCCAACCTACTGTACATTTTCTTTTTTTTTGAGAATGAACCTACCATACAGAAATTCATACCCTTGTATTTATTCATTATAATTTTTAACAAGCAATTTAATTCAGATGAGCTCCTAGGTTGAAAATTTGTACAATAATAGTTGAAGCTTGGACATTAAAGCTTGTGGTCGCAAACTTTTTGAAAATTGAATTTTCAATGTTTTGTTAATATATTTTAGAAAAAAATGGTTGACTATCTCAGTCAAGGCCTAAATGATGACAAACATGGCTAATTGTTTCACATGGTGCATATTACTATGTGCTGAATATGTAAACAATGCCAAATCTCTTTGATCTCATTATCAATGTTTCAAATCGTACAAAATCTCTACATGCCTACTAGTGCGGTCAAACTTTTTCAGTAGTTATATACAAACGTATATCTTTCAAGACAAACAACGTGAACCGAAAATAAATTTGCTAATTTGACAGTTGGATGTGATCACTATGGCATAAAACGATACGCTAAAATAGTATTCGTTTAGGTATCGATCCACATTTTTTAACTATGTTCTATTAAACTAAAATGCTCGGAACTAAATTTCACACCATATGTTCGTAAAGAAGTTTTTATCTTTTTTATTTTTTTTTAAGAAGAGTTCAAGCAAGTAATGCGGTTATATATATAATTTTTTTAATGATTAAAACAACAACATTTTATTCAAGTATGTAATTTATTAAAGAAAAAACAACAAACATAGAGTTGAGGTCGAAGCAGCCCGAACCTAGAGAGTGATAATGATATTCAAAGTTAAATAAAATTTCCATGAAATATTTTTACCTCATATTTTTGCAACTAAATGTAGTTTGTTTATTTATGTATTTCGAAGTCTAAGTATCGTAGTTTATTAAAAAAAATAAAGATAAACACAAAACAAATTTAAAAAAAATTGAAAAACTAATTAATGTAGTTTGTTTGTATATGTTTTTTGGGGTCTTTTTCAAATATCGTAGTTATGAGAAAAAAAAGAAGAAGGTGAAAGCACAAGAAATATAAAATAAAATGAAAAGAAAAAATGAAAATTCAGAGGTTGTTGTGGTTCGAACTTCGAAGCCACATCATATAGTGCAAGGCTGTGTGCTTCTACCGCTATACCAATTACAGTTGGTGACAAATGCCCCTTCCTTTCTATATATAATTGTTAGCTCTCTGATTATTCAGATTCCACCATGCCCAGAAATACCCAGAAAACCCAGAATTCATGTTTGCTTAATGTTCCTTTCTTCTTCGACGACTTCCTTCAACTTGAAGGTTCACCGGACAAGTTAAACGCTGCTCCGATCTGAATATCAGTGGGATTCTTGACCGCCGCCTGCTCCGACTAAGTCTGCGGCCCATGATAGCAATCCCGCCATAATTCACTCTCTCTGTGAATTTGCAGTGTTGGGGTTTTGAATTGAAACCAGAAAGAGAGCAATTCGTCCATTCCCAAAACCTCTATTCTCTGTTGGTTTAAGTCGCCGTCGACCCACTGTCCTACCCCTCTCTCGCTGTTGGTTTAATTCCAAAACCTACTGAGGTTTTTACTCTTCCGATAAATTTTACCTTCTTGACTTGTTTTTTTTATATTCAATCTCAGCAAAGTTAACGTCTGTTAATAAAAAATTTGCATGTATAGATGGTTCAGATTACATAGATGACTGAGCCTACAGATGAATGGCTGTGATTATTTTTTGATAATAAAATATTTGTCAGTGCAAGTCCACTGACGGTGCATAGAATCCTCTCCCCCCCCCATACTGCGAATCCTGATTGAACTCCATCTGAAATCGTGAAATATATTTTACTATGTTTTGTTCCAAAAACTTCCTACACTTTTGTTTGTTTATTCTAAACTTTTCATGTGGATCAGAAATATTATTTTTATTCATGAATGCTTGCAGCCAAGAACACTGAAGAAGATGATAAGAGAGCGAATTTTTTTTTGGTCCAAGTCGTTAATTATGGAGCTGTCATGTTTTAGGGTTTTTTTTTTTATTTTAATCTTTAAATTCAATCTATTCATGTGATAGTGAATTGGGTCATTGACTCAAAGCACTAAAATAACCAAAAGTTATCCCACTTACCCCAGCAACAGATATTTGTTCCAACATACTCAATTTATCAGCAAATGACTATTTTGCCCCCAATATAATTAAAGAATTACAGTCCATGCTACTCTATCTCTCCAGACGACTCTCTCTCTCTCTCTCTCTCCCCCCCCTCTACTCCTCATCGACGACACTGTCACCGGCGATGGCCCGAAGACATGCACCTGGCCACTCAAGCCGGAGTCTGGTATGTCATGGAGAACCACTGCTCAGTCCACATCAACATCATCGGCCTCGTTACTCTTCTTGAGGCATGTAAATTGACCAATCCTCCGCCTTCAATTGTGTGGGCCTCGCTGACTTTCTTCGTCGCTGAGTAGAGGCTCGCCAGTTAGTCCGGTCGGTCGAATCCCGAGAACAGGATCTTGTTGTTTAAGCCGTAAACGGAGCACCCAGTGTAGACAGAGTGGCGTGACAGATATGGATCTTCGTAGCCTGAGACAGCGCCGGCGCAAACCTGGCCCACCACGCGGCCTTGTTTCGACGAGAACTGGTCTCTCTGATAATGACAACAATGGGATCCCTCAGCTGCATGCCTACACCCAAGATCCGACCTGATTGCTGGTGGGTTTGCTCTAATTTGGTGCCCACATCATTTCTAGGTGCCCAAAATCAGCTTTGAATTGATATTTGGGGGCAATAGACGTCTAGTGGAGGGCAATAGACGTTTTTAAATTGATATAATTTCTTCTTCTTCTTTTTTTAATCAGAGTTTTATTTGTCTAATTTTAGAAAGATTAGTTCATATTCCAGCTACCGAAAGTTCTATTGAAAGGTAATAGACATCTATTGGGGGTAATAGAGGTTTATTGCCCCTCTATTGGGGGGAAATAGACGTCTATTGGGACCTCTATTGCCCAATAGACTTCTATTAAGGGGGCAATAGACATCTATTGGGGGGCAATGAGGACCAATAGATGTCTATTGCAGCAATAACCTTTCCGGCGACTATGAAATCTATCTGACGACCTCTTTGGGGATCTCCGGCGAGGTTTTTAGAAAAATTCGGTGGGCGGCGGCCTGTGATTAGAATCCGGAGAAAGTTGGTCGGAATCCGGAGACTAGTGGCCGGTGATTCAGTGGGGGAATATCCGCCAGCGGCGGATCCCGAGGCCACGCCTCATTCTGACAACGACCGCCACGCGGCGTTACGGTCAGACCGCCCTACTGGACACGGGGACTTATCAACGGTACGACGGCCCTAATCAGGCACGTTGACCCCGTCACTCGGGTACTAAGATTGGGTTCGCTACCTAACACCCTCTGCTCCGTGCAGTTCCCCCTCAACAAACAATTTGCCGACCATCCGGAGGTCTATCTTAGCAGGGGAGTGGGGGACTCCCTGGGGGGCCTAACAGGGGCCCACCCGAAGGGGTATAAAGCGTTCGCTCACAAAATCCATGGTTGACAACGCACTGACGCTAATTATGCTCCTGCAAGTCTAGCGGAAGAAAACGCTTCAAACCGCCGAGCAACTCCCCAACCAAGATTGCCCTCCTTGACTGGGGACTGGGGGGACTTGTACATACATGTACATTTGCAAGCATAATTAACTATAATGGGCCACGCTCATTGTACCGCCAAAGGTACTAATTCCAACCAAAGGAATGACATACGGGTACGCCGTCAGGCGAGCTGCAACCTCAGCATCGGATCACCGCCGCCACGCACCGCGCCAAAATGGTATCAGTAGCTCCCAGAACTGGGAACTGAAACATTCCAATACCACATCGAAAACAAGGAGAAGAACCTCCCCTTCCTCACCTATAAAAGGTTCTCTC
>BDJD01005646.1:0-21633 GCA_002564525.1 Rosa multiflora
AACTCAATGTTTGTTGGACTGCAGGCTAATACTTCTTCTAGACTCTCAGCTTCAAAACTTTCTGACAACACTCAGTCCAATCTCAGCTTCATAAACCTGCACACGATACAACATGAACAGATTCAAAGAGATGATTGTGGTTCATAAGGAGCCATAGCAGTTGTTCCTTACAAGGATCACAACTTCCATATTTCTACTTATACCATCAATCTGTTAGCATTCAAAATAGTGAAACATGCACTGAGAATCGTTTAGAATGTGATATCACCAAAACCACGGTGTTAGCTTGATATACATTGCTCATCCACTCCCTAACAGCTTAACTTTCCTATATTACGGTTGTCTAACAAGGTATTGGAGCTAACAAAAGAAGACATTACCCCATCTGTAACATATTAAGCATTAACACCAAAGTTGGTCCAACAATAGGTTATATGATAGTGAACAAGTCTAGCTTAGCATCAACTTCTCAGACATAGAAGTGGACAATAATGTTGATTATGCTTTGGATCCTATTATAGTTTTCAAATCTAGATCTTAGCTAGTAGCAATATCAATTTCTTAAACATAACAGCATTGGACAATGGCACTAGCACGTACAATTGAATCACAAACAAAACATGTAGCTTGCAAAATTGATATGACTGAAAACTCAAATAGGAAAGAAGTAAGCAATTACAAGCGATAGTGAAGTAGAGAAATTACGTAATCCAAGGACCATTAGTGGAGATCAGAGCCACAGCAAGCCTCCCTAATCTTCAAAGGCAGGCCGATTCTGAAATCGGAACGAAGATCGAGGACGATGGAGCCCATAGGCCCTCCCAGCGTCGACGGGGTCTCTGTAAGATTCTCAGCTCTACGGGAGTAGGTTTGAAAATTGGGGATGAAGATGAAGATGACGAGGGATGAATTTCTCATTTCAGTTAACGGGAGGTTTAAGAGTTTTTTTTTTTTTTTTTCACGTTGGTTTGGTTTACTGTTGGTTAAATGCAGGGATAATTTAGCCTGATATGAGTTGGAAAAAAAATCCACGTGGAGAGTTCTGATTGGGGCGGCATACCATGTGGCAGTCCTACGTGGTTCTACTGTAGGATAGAAAAATTTCTCCAAAACCCTAGCTGTCAGATATTCCTTATTAGTGATAGACCTAAAAAGTAAAAATACATGGACAACAACAAGAGCTGAAATTTTTTTTTTTTGGTAAATTATATTAAACCAAGAGGGGAGGACAACCAAAGCCAGCGGCAAAAACTAACAAAACAAAGGGAAACAAGCCACCCAAAAGGAAAGGAAAGCAAAGCAAACCAGAAATGGAAGCAAAGCAAGAACAAAAGCTAAATAGTAGCTAAGTTCCACTTTTCAGCAATGGTTATATTAGTACTTGTGGACTTAAACTTGATAGATATGAGCCTGCATCTAATCGCGGTGATAATATGCTTGAAAACCACAAAGGGAGCACATCTTTCACTCCTAAAGATGCGATTATTTCTCTCTTTCCAGATGAAGTAAACAAAAACCGAAAGGCCAAGCTTCTTAATGGTAGATGAGAGTGATTTACCGCCCCACCTAGAAGAAGCCCAATCAACAAATAAAGGCCAAGGAGGATTCAACCAAGGCACCCCACAAGAACAAAAGGACTTTCTTCCAAATATACCGAGAGAAAGAGCAGGCAAAGAAAAGATGATTGATATTCTCATGAAACAGACCGCAAAGAGGGCAGAGATGATTGATTTGAGGAGAATAAACAGTGACTCTATCAAGAGTAGCAAGCTTACCATGAACAGCCAACCAAAGGATAAAACTAGCTCTAGGGATATTATTGTTAAACCAGATAAGCTGAAATTGTTTCTAGTTATAGTACATGCATTATAAATATAAATACTTTAATATTTATTTTAAAATAAAATATCGATTGTAGAATTAATTTCATACGTAAATATAGTGTTACAGAATTAATAACCTCTATATGCCAACAGTAAGTCATTAACTAGTAATGATTTATCGTAACTAGTATCAAATTTCTTCGGTAGGGCAAACGTAGCAGCCAAATAGTACGTCCGGCCAATCATATATTTCTATTGTTTAATTGAATTTCAAAAATGCTCATGTTTAATTGGATTTAATCTCAAAATACCTTCTGCAGAGACGATGATTGGCTGAGCGTACGGTCACCGTGAAGCACCCCCTCCTCCTGTGAAGTGTAAACCATGATTATGTCCACGTGGATGAATACGATTGGCCAGATGCTCTTCCACAATCCACTCACTGGTCCAGCGAGTTCCACAGGGATCACACACCCTGCAATCTCCTCAATCTTTGCTTGGCTCTCTCCGGGAAAGATCAAATCTTTAACAGCTCCATCTTCCAAAAATGGAGAATTTCACTCTCCCATGCAAATCAAACCCTCTCATTCCCATAATACCCTCCAAACCAGGCAACCCATCAGACTTCTCACCCAGACCCACCAAGGCCACCATCACTTTCTCCAGGAAAACCCGCCCAAATCCACCCGTAGACAATTTGAACCTCCTCTGCAGGAGCGGCCAGTTCACGGAGGCCATCGCCGTTCTCGACTCCCTTGCCCAAAGCGGGTCGAAGGTACCGCCCACTACTTACATGAACTTACTTCAGTGCTGCATTGACACAAATTCTATTCAACTGGGCCGGAAGCTCCATCAGAATATTGATGTGGTTGATAAAGTGAACCCCTTTGTGGAGACCAAGCTGGTGAGCATGTACGCGAAATGTGGGTTCTTGGAAGACGCACGCAAGGTGTTCGACGGAATGCGTGAGAGGAATTTGTACTCTTGGTCGGCCATGATCGGTGCGTGTCTCAGAGACCGGAGGTGGAATGAGGTGGTGGAGCTTTTTGTGTTGATGGTGAGAGACGGAGTTTTGCCGGATTACTTTCTGTTTCCGAAGGTATTGCAGGCCTGTGGGAACTGTCGTGATTTCGAGGCCTCGAAAGTGATACATTCCATGGTGGTGAGGTCCAATTTGAGTGGTACTACACATATAAACAATTCGTTATTGGCGGTTTACGCCAAGTGTGGGAAGTTGAAGTGGGCGAGGAAGTTTTTTGAGAAAATGGAGGTGAGGGATGGGGTGACTTGGAACACAATTATATCTGGTTATTGCCAGAATGGTGAGAATGAAGAAGCTCGGAGGCTGATTGATGCAATGATCAAGCAGGGGATTGAACCGGGGTTGGTCACTTGGAATATATTGATTTCTAGTTTTAATAAGTCGGGGCAGTGTGATGTTGCGATGGAACTGATGAAGAAGATGGAGAACTCTGGGATCACTCCTGATGTGTATACTTGGACTTCTATGATTTCGGGGTTTGCTCAGAACAACAGGACGAATCAGGCATTGGATTTGTGGAAGAAGATGCTTTTGTCTGGGGTACAACCAAATGGCATTACGATTGCTAGTGCAATCTCAGCTTGCACATCTTTGAAATCACTGACCAAAGGTTTGGAAATTTATGCTTTTGCTGTGAAGATGGGACTCATTGATGATGTACTCATTGGAAATTCGCTCATTGACATGTTTTCAAAGTGTGGGGACCTGGAAGCTGCTGAGCAAATCTTTACTATGATCTCAGATAAAGACGTCTACACTTGGAACTCCATGATAGGAGGATATTGCCAAGCTAGGTACTGTGGTAAGGCCTATGAACTGTTCATGAAGATGCAGGAATCAGATGTACATCCTAATGCCATCACGTATAATGTGATGATCACAGGCTACATTCAGAATGGAGATGCTGATCAAGCAATGGATCTCTTCCAAATGATGGAACGAGATGGGAAAGTTAAGCGGAATACAGCATCGTGGAACTCTCTTATTGCTGGTTTTGCTCAACTTGGGGAAATAAATGAGGCACTTAGGATATTCAGGAAGATGCAAGCCTTCAGTGTTAGCCCCAATTCAGTTACTTTGTTGAGTATCCTGCCCGCTTGTGGGAGTTTAGTTGCCATGAAAAAGGTGAAAGAGATCCATTGTAGTGTATTTCGAAGAAATTTGGAGTCTGAAGTCCCTGTTGCAAATTCTCTGATAGACACATATGCAAAATCAGGAAACATAGAGTATTCAAGAACCATATTCGATAGACTGTCATCGAAAGATATTATTACCTGGAACTCGGCAATTTCTGGTTATGTTTTACATGGTCATCCAGATATTGCACTTGATCTTTTTGACCAGATGAAGAAGTTGGGGCTAAAACCAAATAGAGGTACCTTTGCTAGTATTCTATATGCCTACAGTCTTGCTGGACTGGTAAACGAGGGGACAGAAGCTCTTTCTAGCATCAGTGAAGACTATCAAATAATACCAGGTCCAGAACATTATTCAGCTATTGTAGACCTATATGGACGTTCGGGTAGGCTTCAAGCAGCAATGGGGTTTATTGAAGATATGCCGATAGAACCAGACTCCTCTGTTTGGGCTGCCTTACTTACAGCATGCAGGATTCATGGGAACCTTGGCTTGGCAATTCATGCAGGGGAGCGCGTAATTGACTTGGAACCAGCGAATGTTCTGATTCAACAGTTTTTATTACAGGCATATGCATTATCCGGGAAGCCGGATGATACCTCAAAGTTGAGAAGGTTTGGAAAAGAGAATGCAACAATAAAGAGATCTCTTGGTCAGTGCTGGATGGAAGTCAAAAACACAGTGCATACGTTTGTTGCAGGTGATAGGTCGAAATTATGCTCAAAGTATGTAAACTCGTGGTTTCAAGACATAGCAGAAAAGGCAAAAGGACCTGGTTTTCGTTGTGCGCTTGGTGTTGAGGATGAAGAGGAGGGAATCAGCATGGTCCACAGTGAAAAACTTGCCCTTGCTTTTGCTCTCATTGGCTCTCCATCTCTACCCAAAAGTATCAGGATAGAAAAAAATCTGAGAATGTGTGGAGATTGCCACAGGACAGCTAAATATATATCAATGGCTTTTGGATGTGATATATATTTAAGTGATTCAAAGTCCTTACACCATTTTAGCAATGGGCGTTGTTCTTGTGGCGATTATTGGTAGGGGAAAAATAGAATGTGGAAGTTGTAAAGTTTCGTATCACTTGAAATGGAGTTTTGTTGAAGTGATCTTACCATGTTCTAAAGGTGAGTTTACCTTATGTGATTTTTTTTCTTTTTTCAGCCCCACTTAACCTTGTCTCTGTAATGTACCCGATTGATTATATATGAAAACATCGATGTTAACTTATTTTCTGTGTATTTGCGTACCACAACTAGTGAAAATGGGGTCACGCAAAACAGAGATTGTAATATATGCACTTGGACATGGTACTGACAAGGAGACTTGTGTCTAACCCTTCCTGCTTGCTGCATTTTGTTGACAGGTACAATTCAATTTCTTCCTGCCACTTTTTTATTGTATCAATTCTAATATTACCGGCTATTCCAATGTTCGATCTATTGCTAGGAAGTATTTCATAGAAAAAATTGGTTTTCTCCTAGAAGTCTATAGTTTTTTCAGGGGCCTATACAGATTTGATACCCATGCACAAAATCCTTTATCTTCTTGCAGGCTTGTACTTTATTGTCCAGTTTAGTAGTTCGGCAAAGTAACTGACTATATCAGTCACGCAGCTTTGATTGTTCTAGTGGATGTTCAGTCCTTGGAAGCCAATGGAGAATTGGAGATAGAGGGTGTAGTTTGAAAATTTATTTCTTAGATGGAAAAACCAAGCAAAATAAAAAGCTACTAAACAAAAATTCTATGAAAGATTGTTCCACTTATACTGTATTACACTAATTTATTTTCATGACTGCATTCAAGTTGGCCTGATAATTCTTTTTTGGAAAATTTTGTTTATGCCATCTTGGTGAAAATGTGTGAACTTCCATTGATATTGATTATTCTTGCAGAACAAGTTGATCCTTTTGGTTTTTAATATTCACTTTAGTTCTAGATTTTATTTTATTTACGTGATTTCTATTTGTGCAGGTAAACTGCACATGAAAAGCATATGTGTGTTTGTGTTTATATTAATTATAATAAATGGATGCCGGATGCGGATGCGGATGCGATAACATTTTATGAAATTGGATATATGCAAGACCTGGGCACAATGAGGCATATGGAATTTCTTTTGCAGAATATGCATTTGGAGAATGTCTATAAATTAGACTAGATTCTCTCCTTTTGGGTCAATATTGGAGCTTGGAATCATGTTCGTGAATGTTATGAAGTCTATATGAGGCCATGACTGTCATGAAAACCAGCACTGCGTTATATGAAAGCAAGCTGGTACTACCAGAAGGAATAACATTCCTGCTTAAGCAATGCTCAAGGTACTGACCGAGTACGTGTCTAAATGTCTATGAAGTAGAATCAAGTAGGAAGACTTGCAGTTTTTCACATTACCTAATTGTGCGTGTCCCCATCATCATCACTGTGATATACCATAACCAGACGCTCCGAATATTCGAAGATCAGAATAAAGGATTGACTAATTGTGTCATTTATGTGTCCCAATTTGATGAATCTGTTTCCAAGGGAACTAATGCTGAATATATAAGAAAATGAAGATATAGAGCACTTCGTTGAAGTAGTTGGTCGGTCCAGACCCTCACAAATGCTTTCTACCTAGCTTAGCTGAAGATAAAAACTCTTTTTCGTAAGGAGGTCATGCCCTGGATGCACCATAGTGACCATACAGAATTTGATAAATAATTTGATTCCTTTACATTCAACCCTTTTGCTCCGTAGTGGAAAACAGTATTAGCTTCTTCTGCACTGTTCCAAGCAACCTTAATTTGTTATGAACACCCATTCTGCTCTTACATATTCCTTATCCTACTTGTCATGAACACCCTCGCTGGTATCTTGATGCAATAGGAGCTTACCTGAAGCCGATTCAGAATTATCAAAACCACTACAACGTAGTTATTGTTTGGCTCCAAAACCAGTTGGCTTGCAAACTGTCTCTTTTGAGCGTGTGCGCAGGCGTGCCAGCACCGTGGGGTGCAGTCGTCGGGGGAGTCCCTTGACCTGACTTCTTCCTCAAGCGTTGTGGACGAGGAGAGCACCAACCTCGCCACAACAGTTCTTCTCTAGCCTTCCGAGAAAGGACTTTCTGCCTTACGGATAAGGACTTTGGATGTGATCTCTTCGCGTCACCGAATCGATACTCAACGTTGTAGGCTGAGCAGAGTAATCACTGGGAAGTTTGGAGAAAGCACGGGTTTTGCTAAAGCGTGACTTTAGCTTCGCTGAGTTGTGAGGGCGTTACCCTTGCTTCGCTGGTAGTATCGGTGGCAGTAGCACTGGTAGTCGGCTCGGGGAGACTAGGACTGGAAGTACGGTCGCCGGGTTTCAACAAGGTTGAAAGTTTGCTCCGGTGAGGCTTTGTAATCGCTGGGATTGATTGATTTGAGAGAGGTCCTCGTTTGTCCTTTAAACCTAGTATTTATACACCTAGGGTTTCGACTGTTCCTTGCTATAGAAGGATTATTGATTGAAGTATCCTATTCAATCTCTGCTACTTGATTCCAATAGGGTTTCGTTTTCCTTATGGATCACGGAATGGGCGAAGCTATACCCCAAACCCAAGTAGGCTTATTTTTTGGCCGCAGGTATGGGCCCGCTGGGCTAAATCCACTAAAGGATCTTGCCAAAAATGCTTTTGGGCTCAAACATTGCCCCACAGGCCCCGAAATCAGGCCCGCGAAGATGTAACTGATTTAAGGGGACTAGAACGACGCGCCCATTGCTTGAAACGATATCATTAATGAGGGTCGCGTCCTTTCGCTTGCGAAAACGCCTTTTTGTCGTATCATTTCCCTCACAAAATTTCTTATTTAAACCCGCAGCCACTTCAGACCTGTCACATTAGAAACTCTTTTAGTCTCCTAAACCCAGAAACCCTCTTACTTCCAACACCTTCCTCACAGAAACCCAGAAATGGCTCCCCCAAAGAAGATAGTCATCGATCAAGAAGAAGAACTGAACGAACAGGTTGCCCACTCTTGGGGAACCAGCATCGGTGCCCGCATTCGTCTTCACACCTCTATCCATAGACCCTTACTCCTCCAATTCTCAAACCATCATGTCGGACTAGGCCCAGCGCCGCAAGACTCTATTCCGGCCGACGCCATCGCTTTCTACGGCCTGCCCGCTCATCGGCCCATTCCAGTCTTTCGAAGGACTCCTGGGGACTTCAACAGTTGGGGTGCCCAGAAACATCGAGCAAAAATAGGGCACTGGCCATCCTCCATCAGCGCGGTGGAGCTCTCTTGGTATCGCGAGATCTGGCTCGCTGGAACGCGGCAGGTATCACACATACTATTGATCTCTGTTTTGGTCTTCCGCGCGGTGGCAATCGTTCACCGCTCGCGGCCTTTCTCTGTTTTTGGAACACCATACAAACACCTTTGATTTTCGATTTGGCCAAATGAGTATCACTTTGTTGGATATTCTAACCATAATTGGTCTACCCATTGATGGCGAGCCTTATCTGCATGGCCAATTCGACTCTGTCCCTTTCACTTCGACCATGGCCCAACATGGTCGCAGCGCTCATAGCGGCTCCTATCCGCGGTGGCTATCTTATTACAGTCGAGAGCACAATGCGACCGGCGAAATTGCCTTCTTAGAGTACTGGCTCTGTAAATTCATCTTCTGTACTTCCTCCTGTAAGCCCATAGGTGCTTGGACTCTTCTGGCAACGGCCCTCTACAACGGCGGCAATGTCCAGCTCGGGCAACCTGTGTTAGGAGCCCTTTATCGCACTCTGTACCAGGCCACTATGCATCTTTTTGAGACTAGCATCTCTGGCCCTTTTTGGATCCTGGACTTCTGGATCCAAACTTATTTTCCATATTTTCGTCGCGATGACATCTCGCTGCTTCCACCGGCCGACCAACTCTTGGGTCAATGGCTCAGCCGCGAGGAAAGGTACTCATCTCCTCCTTACTCCGAATGCTTCACATATCTGTACCTTCTGGATGAGATGCCCTACTGCGATTTAGTACAGGGTAGAAGATTCCCACCTCCGCTTGAAAACGGATTCCTTCCTGGCGCTCCTCGCTACACTGATCGCACGCGCTTGGCTTTTTTCCACTCGATCTCCTGTTCAGACATTAGGATTGCTGCCGAAGAACTTAGTTATGAGCTTTACCCTCCTAACCATTTCGCTCGCCAATTCGGCCTCATCCAATTAGTGCCATTCCCACTGTATGATGCCTGGAATTACAACACCTCTTGGCGTAGATTTGGGCCCCCCTCTGGGCCTTTGCCGGTACCAAGCATGCTCGCGCTGGTTGATCTTCCCGATTGGGCTAAGGAAATCGACGCCGTGGATGGGACTGAGGAAGGATACTAGGAATGGTGGGCAGAAGTTTCCGTCAATTGCTGGAGTCAACGAGATGACAAACTCATCGCGACCATCTTTGGGGAACTGAGATATCCCTATGCTGCTGACATCGAACTACTTGCTCGCTTTCCTGAAGATGCTGCACGATCTCTGCCTCCTCTTGAACCGGCAACGCAACCGGTGCGAGCCCCGCGCCAGGCCCAGGCTGGTATCGTAATTCGCGAGCCCCTCCCAGAGGTAAATACCTTGGTTTATGCTTTATTCCTTCCTTCACTCTTCCCTTTTTACTCAACCTTTGCTGCATCAGGGAAATGTGCCACCTTCTGGTAGTCGCGCAGTTAATGCTTCTCCAGCCACTGGCCAGTCCGGAAAGTAGAAGACGGTAATAACGGAGCCTGAAGTTGAAGATTCCTCTTCCGACGATGATAACCCGCAGACGGTAAGAACTTTCTTGTTTAAAAACAATGCTTTCTTCCCAAGTCAAGTCTAATCCTTTGACCCTGGCAGATTGCCGCTGTCTTGGCCCGCAAGCGCAGTCGCTCTGACTCTCGAACTGATCTGTGGGAGGAAGATGAACCAATCGCTGATCGACTGGTAAGAAACTAAAAGCGTATATTGGAATCTATTTCTCATTTCGTGCAACCATATAACAATCCTCGCTTGCAGGTTTGTCATAGGTCCTCAAGACAAACTGGGGAAGGCCCCTCAATCGCTGGTGAAGGCACATCTGCTTCACAGGCCCAAGCGCCCACTGGTTCCGATAATCCTCCACCTCCTGCCAGCGTCGCGAGCGATATGCAATTGGCCCCAATCCCAGTGCAGGTCATAGATGATAGCTCGCCTGAAGTGGAAGAGAGAATGCCTCATGAGGATGCGCCTCATGAGGAACCAAGCGCCACACCTGTCCTGGCACAGATAGCGCCTGACCCAATTCCTGGCGAGGCGGTTCAAGAACCTGCGCCGATAGCAATCCTCCACGAGCCTCCGGCCGCAGAGGTACATTTTCTTAACAAGCATGATGTCCTGATTCTTGTCTTATTCTTTGGGCACTCTAATGATTCTTCCTTAAAACCAGAATCTTGGTCCTGTCGAGGAAGTGGCCGTTACTGCAGAAGGACTTGGCACCAATCCTGCTGACCTAGCCGGTGAAGATGTGGTTAACCAAGAACCTGCCCCCTATGCTCCTGAAGCAGGAGAATGGATGAATGTCGAACCGGTGCTGGGAGCGGTTCCTGTTGTGGAACCTCTTGAAGCTCTTGCTGCTGCTGCCCCAGATCCACTGCCTGGGCCTCCTTCCAGACTGGAAAGGCTAGCTTGTGTACTTGAGGTGACTCATCCCGGAGTTATAGATGAAGCCAGGGATGGACTCCACCATCTTTTGAGTCCCGATATCCTGTTGCCTGGCGCATCCGTCAGGGCTCTGGAGTACTTGAGGGTTCTTCGTCGTGAGCGAGCCATCACTGAGAACGAGTTCATCGAGATAGACGAACTGCTACAGAATCTTCCCCAGTGGATTAATGAAAGAGCGGCCGCGACCGCGTAAGCCAGGCAAGCCCAGGCCCACTATCGGGGCCTCGCTCAACAAATGGACAACTTTCGCGACTTCCTAGGAGATAGGGCTACCCTTGTTAGAGACTTGCGGATTACGCAAAATCATCTTTGGTTCCAAATCCAAGAACTTCAGGCCCAATTGACTGCTGTGACGGCCCGACTTGAGCATGAGGAACCCTTGCTGGAGCAACCCCTAGCGGCCTTCGAAACATTATCCCAGAACCTAACTCAAGCTCGCGAAGCAGGCCGACAGGCGGAGCGAGCTGCTGCCGATGCCAGTTTTCGCTTGGACGAACATTTACTTCGTTTGACCCATGCATGCCGAAAACTTTAGGCCTCTAGTGTTAGGCCCATTTTGTATGAACAATATTATTATTAATAAGTTAAATATTTAGCCCACTTTGCTTGGCCCAAATATTACTCCAAATTTCAAGTAGTTCATCGTTTTAATTTACCTTTATTGATATTGAAACTGTTGAAAGGATAATCTCTAAATGGGGCGGTTACCTTCTTGAAGACTGCCCCGCTCCCCACGCGTTTTCAACTTCCTTCATTTCCGAGATCACAGCATTCAATTCCATTGATACTATTATTGATGGCGTTGAAAATACTTCAACTGCCCATCGCATGGTTGAGGCTCCTGCGACTGGAGCTATAAATACCTGTACTTTGGAGAAGTGATAAAGCCAAGCAACTATGGCTTTTCCAGAGATAATTTCGCAAGCCTTACTCCTCTTCCTTCAGTTTCTAAAATCTTCTCCCCACGATCTCACCCTTAGCCTCAAATTCCTAGGCTTTATGGCTTAATCTCAAAACCTGGGTAGGCCTCATGGCCTAATCTTAGGTCCAGTGGCGTGTCTTTGGTCTCTGGAAATCCGGATGGGATTCACCGGTTTCAGTTAGACTGAAGAACACGAGGCGCTCCTAACGTGGCGGAACGAGATTCTGAGTGATCCGTCTCCTTCGATTGTCCGCGTGGAGCAGGAGGGAGAAAGGCGGAAGGCCACGTTGAGGCCGACCGTTCTTCTTACGCGGTCTACCTCCAGGGTCTGACTATCAGGCTTCCGTTTTTCCCTTGGAGGTAGATGTGGTTGTGAGTCGCTCTCTCTCTGAAGACCATCTTCATCCCGGAGGATAATCACCTGGAAGGGTTATGATGGATTATTTCCTTCCCTCTTCCTCCGGTACAGACGATATCAGCTGCGACTCAGATCAGAGGAGGATGTGGGTGGAGAGAGGAAGAGCATGAGCGGTCATACCATAGCCTCCTTGCCACAACAAGATCCTGAAACTCTTAGAAGATCTGCAATCCTTATGATTTTTTAAGCCACATTTGGCCTTATAATTGCGAATGCAACCGTGTCGATTTGTACTTTGTACTGCCTTTGGCCGCAAAGCCACTTTATGAATGGATGTTTCTTCGAGCACGATGCAAAAATGGTTATGAAAGCAAAAAATTGTTATGAAATAAAAGCCTCATGTATAGGCCATTATGTATATTCTTAACACATATTGTCAAGGACGAATAAAAATGCAACAAAAACAAAAGTTGAAATTGAAATTGAATAAGGCCTTAGTTGAATAAGGCCTCAACTAAGGCCCAGATGTATAGAGTGTTGCTCCCCTAATGTTCGTAGGTGAAGCAAATACATGAGACTAAGGCCACAGGAAAAGGCCTGAATATAGACAGATTATGCGAGCCGATGAAGACTATGGTTGCCCCCTGTCTGGGAAGAAGGTTGATCTGGCAGATCCTCGAACTCCCAAACACTAGCGAAATATTTCTTTAGGAACCGTCCGTTGATGGGGTTGTGATGGATGTCGTCATCCAAGTCTCTGAGGCGAAAAGCCCCGTGCTCCATAATACGGTGGACAACAAAGGGGCCTTCCCATCGTGGAGTCCACTTACCGCGACCGGTCAATTTCTCTCCAAAAGGCAAAACAGCTTTCCAAACGAGGTCCCCCTCTTTGTAACTACGGCCACGCGTCCTCTTATCATAGGCGCGGGCGATACGCTGTTTCTCCATCACTAAATTATCCAAAGCCGTTAGGCGCTGCTCGCTCAAATCTTCGTGTTCTTGCCACATTGCCTGGACATAATCTTCACCAATCAAGTGATGTTGATCTTGTACGCGTAAGGAATGAACGTTGATTTCCAAGGGTAAAACTGCATCATGGCCAAACATTAGTGCATAGGGTGTTGTAGCAGTGGGATTCCTCTTGGAGGTACGATAAGCCCACAGTGTCTCATACAAGGTGTTGTGCCACTGGCGAGGGTTTTCAACAAGCATCTTCTTTAGCAGGGTAATAATAATCTTGTTACTGGCCTCCGCTTGACCGTTGGACTGAGCATAATATGGAGTGCTGTGGATGAACTGGATGCCTAAGTCGTTGACAAGTTGCTCGACCGCACCTCCTATGAATGCTGCCCCCCTGTTTGAAACGAGCACTTCAGGGATACCAAACCTGCAGATGATGTTATGAAAAATGAATAGGCGAATGGCGGCACCTGAAGCCTCTTTCAAAGGCTCGGCTTCGACCCACTTGGTGAAGAAATCAGTAGCTATGATGATGAACTTGTGTTGGAGAGAGGAGTGGGGGTGAATCATCCCAATCAAGTCCAATGCCCAGCCTCGTGCAGGCCAAGGTTTAATAATCGGTTGCATGGGAATATTGGGGATATGCTGGACCGGACCATGTGCCTGACAGTCTTGGCATCCTTTGGCGAATGTAATACAGTCCTTCAAAATACTGGGCCAGTAATAACCATGTCTCCTGATGAGCCAACGCATCTTCGGTCCCACTTGATGGGCTCCACAGACTCCTGTGTGTGCTTCGCGCATCAATCGCTTCGCTTCGCGGCCATAGACACAACGGAAGTCTATGTCATCTTCCCCACGTAGTCGCAGTTTGTCACCCCTGAGGAAGTAATTTAAGGCAAGAAAACGAATCTTCCTGTCTGCCGTAAGATCTGGTCGTTTGAGGTAGTCGATCAATGGAATGGGCCAATCGACGTCAATAGGTTCCAGGACCGCGATGACTGGATCATCCGGAAGGTCAGGCCGCGCGAGCCATGAAGGCAGTGTGCGACGCTCAACTTTCAGAATGCGCTCGCGAACCCCATACTTCAATGTAATGCCTGTAGCCAGTTGAGCGAGTTCATTGGCCGTTAAATTGCGCTCGCGAGGGATGTACTCCAAATCTGCGTCATCAAATTGATCCAGAAGCTCTATGGCGCTATTCAAATATGGTACGAGCAACCAGCTTACACATCTGTATTTCTCTTGAAGCTGATTTATCACGAGCAGAGAGTCGCAGCGGATCTGAACGTCTCTCACTCCCAATTCCAGCAAGACTTCTAGGCCAATAATAAAGGCCTCATACTCTACTTGGTTGTTCGTACACTTAAACTCCAATTGGAAAGAGTAAGAGAAACGATCGCCCGTTGGGTTCTCCAGAACAATCCCTGCCCCTGCTAATGCTTCAGTTCTTGAGCCATCAAAAAATAATACCCAGGGTTGCAAGGAAACCGTGGCTTGATACCATACTGCGTACTCTGGAATGCGCGCCAAATCTGGTCGAGTTGTAATTGCGGTCACTATCTCTAACTCCTTCACCGTGGGGATATCCAACATGGGGTGATGTGCCAAAAAGTCTGTGATGGCCTGTCCCTTTACTGCTTTCTGAGGCACATATTGCAGTGAAAATTCAGACAGGGTCAGTACCCACTTGCCAATGCGGCCTCTCAGAATAGGTTGCGACAACATGTACTTGACCAGGTCGGTTTGAGCGATGATGCAGGTAGTAAAGGATAACATGTAGTGTCGCAACTTGCACGCTGAGAAGTACAATGTAAGACACAGCTTTTCCATAGGAGTATACCTTGTCTCGCAATCTGTCAGTGTCCGGCTGAGGTAGAAAATGGCGTGTTCGACGTCTCCCTCATCATCCTGGGCGAGTAGACTGCCAATAGAAGCCTCAGCCGCTGAAATATATAGCTTCAATAGAAATCCAGCTCTCGGGGGAAAAAGCACTGGCGGACTCGCTAAGTAGGCCTTGATTCTGTCGAAAGCCTCTTGATGTTTAGACTCCCATACTAACTCGTTCTGACCCTGCAGCTTCAGCAATGGAGAGAAAGGATGGATTTTACCTGCAGAGTTAGAGATGAAACGTCTCAGAAAGTTGATCTTACCCAGCAAACGCTGCAATTCCTTTTTCGTTCGCGGAGGGGATGCATTGATGACTGTGTTTGCCTTGTCCTCAGGGACCTCAATTCCTCTCTGATGGACAATGAATCCCAGAAAATCTCCTGCTTGAACTCCAAAAACGCATTTAGCGGGATTCATCTTGAGCTTATGCTGTCACATACGCTCGAATACCTTCCTAAGATCTGTGACGTGGTCTTCTCTCTTCTGGGACTTCACAACTACGTCATCGATGTATACCTCTAAATCTTCCCCAGGATGTCATGGAAGATCAAGTTCATGGCTCTTTGATACGTTGCTCCTGCATTCTTCAGTCCGAAAGGCATAACCACATATTCAAAAATGCCCGCGAACCCAGGACATCGGAACGCGGTTTTATGTCTGTCTTCCTCTGCGACCGGAATCTGGTGATACCATGTGGTTCCGTCCATGAAGGACAACAATTCATGTCCTGCTACGGCGTCTACCAACATATCTGCGACCGGCATGGGGTAGACATCTTTAGGTGTAGCGAGATTAAGGTCTCTGTAGTCTACGCAGACCCTCATCTTGCCATTCTTCTTGCGAACAGGCACTATATTAGATAGCCACTGAGGTCATGTTTACTTACTTGGAATGGGAGGGAATGATTACGGGGTAAAAACATTCATGCGTTTACTAACACATAAAGGAATCGGAATGATTCCGGGTAAAAGAATTCCTACGTTTACTAACACATGAAAGAATCGGAATGGATGTAGGTCCCACCTCCTTATCAGGAATCGATTCCTGAATACTCAGGAATTCGATTACAAAGGGGGGGGAGATGGGTTTAGGAGTCATTCCTCCGGAATCAATACCGATTCCTTTCTTCTCCCATTCCACTTGTCTCCGATTCATGATTATTTTCCATTCCAAGTAAGTAAACGTGCCATGATTGTATTTGGCTACCTTGATAATGCCTGATTTATGCATCTTTTCGACTTCCTCCTTGACGAGGAATTGGGTTTCTGAATTCATTCGTCGCGGCTCTTGTTTCACAGGCCTCTTGTCAGGGAGTGTTGGCAGTTGATGGCAAACCAAGTCCGTCGACAGGCCGGGCATGTCTTCATACTTCTCCGTGAAACAGTCTTTGAATTCTAGTAACAAGTCAATGAGCCTCTGTTTCTCGCTAGGCTCTAAGTAAGCACTAATAGCCACTTCCATAGGCTCATCTGCTGTTCCAAGATTGACCTTCTCGGTAGGGTCTCTGACTTTAGGAGGTGTATCGTCTAGCGCTGCTGGGGTGAGCTGAATTTCTACCTCATATTCTTGTTCCCGATCAGAGAGCTCTTCATTGATGGCCTCTAAGGTCGAGACTCTATCGTAGGCCTCTTTTTCCACTAAGTACGATGATAGTCTGTCATACAGCGAGTGGAAGGCCTCTATCCCTTCTTCTGGGAGGTCGTAATCCATTAATCATTTGAGGGTTTGGGCACAGCGTGGCCAGGCCTCTCTAAGCCTTCTTTTGCGAGTGTAAGCCCTCACTGTGCTAGTTCAGAGGCCGTCACCCCTATGGGGCGGCCTTTGTCATCGATGCCACTGACTTGCAATGGAGTAATAGGCTCCAAATAGTACTTGGCATCTACATAATTCGTGGAAACTGGGAATGGACGAGGATCTGCTTTGATCACCTCAGCTTTATCTGTCTCCCTATTCCACATAATTAGCTCCTGATGGAGAGTTGACAGCACACAGTAACTCCGGTGGATCCAGTCTCTGCCCAGAATAGCATTGTATGCCGCATAACAATCTGTCACAAAGAAAGCATAAACTCCCTCTGCTGGACCAACCTTAATACGTAAGAAAAGTAATCCCAGGGTCTTTATTACAGTCCCAGCGAAGTTCTTGAGCGTGAGGGACGTAGACTGGATTTTCTCTTTCTTGATCCCGAGCAAGTGCATGGTCCTGGGAGTGATGACATTAACGGCAGCTCCGGTATCAACCATGATCTTGCTAACTTTGGTACCTCAAACTTCTGCTGTGATATATAGAGGCCTCATGTGTTGGACCATAGCGGGCGTTGGCATGGTAAAGCTCATGAATGATTCTTTGCTGTGAGCATCCTTTGCTTCAAGAAAGACAGTCTCTTCCACAGGTGTTGTGACCGCCGATGTGATCTGCAAAGGCTGTGCATTACTTTCCTCAGCTTCCACGCAGTCCTGAGCGGCGACCGGTAGTGCATACCATGCGGGGAGCACGTAAACCATGTTGCAAGACGTGTCAGTCATATCTGTCTCCTCCATGTCATCTTGCAGGTTAAGCTTGGGTTCGTCGACATGGGTGTCCACGTTGAATTGCTTAGCCAAACGGTCCACCAACGACTCTTCTGTAAGGCCTTTTACCTCACAATGCTTGTGTTCCTCTACCACGGGAGCCTGCTTAGGGGAGTCTGGTTTCGGCTTCCCTGCCATGCTTACCTCTGGGGGAGCGACTACTACGCTCTGGACCTTTTTTGGTCTCCACTGTAAGGTATCGGTAATCTCGTCCTTGCCCCCCAGTCTCTTAAAAACCGAAGATTTAGCTTCCAGTTCTTCACAAAATAACATGCGCTTGACATGTGGTGTTCGAGTCGGCTAGCTCTCCATTCGAGCTAGTGGAGGGGTTCTCTCCTGAGTGATCCTGCAAAAAACACTGGGCTTAGATGCCCCTATTAGCTAGCTCGCTTGTTTTTTAAGGCTACGGGGAGCCATTAACGGCTTAGCAGCTAGTGCCTCCATTTCCTTTTGATACTGCTCAGGTGATTTGACCAATTGTGAAGGCTTGATTGGCCCTGGTCCAAAGCCTCTAGCGCACGCTTGGCTTCCCCAAACCTGCGCTGCAGCTTCCTCTTCTTGGAAGTGCTTATTTCCACTGTCTTTCCCTTTTCCCTGGTGTACCACTTTCCTTCCTTGATGGTGGCGGCTGGCGCAGGCGGGATGTAGGGCTTGGTCAGCACGTCCTTGCCCTTGTTCGTAGCCCTCTCTTCTTGTTTCTGATCAACCGCGGCCGCTCTCAGTTTCTTGAACAAATTGGAGTCCTTCGGGGATGGTGGTGACTCCATTTTCTCCTTTTCTCTTAGGCTAGAAGGTTGATAGTTTCGCGATGACGAAGCCCAACTGACGGGAGGGACAGAGCCAAAGCGAAATGTCTGCTCGACCTCTCCATGTAACACTTGAATGCCACACTCTTCTTTGCATCGCGAGCATAGGACCACTGGTGAAGCTTGACCAATTGGTTTAGCTTTCTTCTCTGCAGGGGTCTCCTTCTCGGCAGAGCTTGCTGCTCGTCCCTTTGTGCTCAAATCCAAGGTTGGTTTCCTCTGGTTCTGCTTGGTCTAGTTCACATCGACCATATTGACCCCAGTGTCAGGAAAAGGGTTCAGGTCCACAAGCGCTGCCGCTGTTACCGGAGCTTCCACCTGCAAACTGCCATTATTAAACCATACCTGAATCTGGTCTTTGAGCTTCACACAATCCGCTGTATTGTGTTTCCATAAGTTATGGAATTTACAGTACTTCTTCCCTTTCAGCTGTTCTGGTCGAGGAAAAGGTCCAAAGTCGGTCTTTACCATCTTCGCGGCGATCATCTCATCCAGAATCTCATGAGCCTTATTGGCATCATATGTATATGTTGCGAATTCAGGTTTAGTGAAGGCCATCGATTTGAGTTTGACAGGTTCCTTGGAAATTTTCAGTTGCTTCAGGGCTGGATTCTTCCTCCCGATTAGTTCATAAGCAGCGATATCATTCTCCTCTTCCTCGTCGTCATCTTGAACCACTTCTTCACTGTGATGGTGGTAGTAAGGGTCATAGGTAGCCTACTGGTAGCTCAGGGCCTCTACGGTGCGATGTTTGCCTGGTACGTATGTCCCTTTGGATGCATTCTTCCTTGCGTCTGTTTCTCTAAGGAGATGTTTGAAGCTGCCCACTTCTGTGATGAGTTCTCCCATTGACTGGATCATGCTGCCATGTCGCTTCTTTAGCTGACGAGGTTCCAAACCCTTGACCGCCAGCTTAACTAACTCTTTCTCAGGCAGGATGACGTTCAGCTTGGCTTTCTGAATTTGGAAGCGCTGAAGATAAGCCACAGCGGACTCTGTAGGCTGCTGGGCCATCTGAGTAAGAAAAGCCAAGTCCACTTCAGGCTCAATGGCTCCAAAGGTTTCTCGGAAAAGCATTTCCATCGCGGGCCAATCCGCCACTGTTCCTGGTCGAAGCTTTGAAAACCATCTAAAGGCAGCTCCCGAAAGAGAAGTGCCAAAGATCCTGCATTTGAGGATATCATAATTCTGGTACTGGCCGCATTGCACCCTAAACCTGGCCAAATGGGTTGCCGCATCCTCGGCGTCTTCCCCTGAAAAAGTAGAAAACATGATATTTTTATAACCCCTGGGAAAGGGCGCGAGCATTATATGCGACGGGAAAGGTCCCTCATAGACCCCATCCAGTTGGGCCCTAGGATTAGCCAACCTGATCATCTCCTCTACCTCTTCACGCCTTACATATTCTGAACCCGGAGGAGGAGGTGGTGTCGCCACAGTCTGGCAAGCAGCCTGCAAAGGTATTGCTTGGTTTACAGTCGTTGTCCCTTCTCCCACACACACAACGCGGGTTGTAGCTGGTTGCTGAAGAGTCACTGCTGGTATAGGCGTCTCTTTGGCCAATGCTATTATCTTGATCGGGTTACCCGTCTGGTCAATTCCATAATAGCGTCCTAGCAGTTCTTGATATGTATTTTCTGCCCCGTCGCTGTCATATTGAACGAATGTAGCAGAGTCGGACAAGGTTCCACCAACCTTCGAGGCCTGATGCTTCTGTCTGGTGGTTTGTCCACATGGTGAGGTGGTCTTTTCCTTGCTGCCGCCGATAACCAGAGCTTGCTCTTTATTTTTCAGTGGTGTAGCAGCAATGGTGGCCGAAGGAGTAGCGGTATTGCTGCTAAACTTCTCTCGTTGATTCGGCGGCACGTACTTGCCCAAACCAGACGGCTGGCCAAGGGAACCAAAGATAGCGTTAGGATCCCCTAAAGCCTTGTTCAACACTTCTCTTGCTTGGTTCAATTCTGCTCTCTGCATGGCCACCTCGGTTGCGAGGTTAGCGCCATCCTTGCGAAGACCTGCCATATCTAACGCAGTCTACTTGGTTTGGTTCGTGATAGCCTCCATGATTTCTTTCTGGCACTGATTCTGCTCGCTAGCGATACATGAGGCATGGGCCCTTACTGAATTCTCTGATTGTGCGATCTGTTGTTTAGTATCCTCTGCATGTCGGGTAATGCGCTGGTCTAGTTAGTGTATGAGCTGATCTGTTTTCGCGGTTTCCCTTTCAAAATCAGCGGCTATCTTCTTGCGATGATTTTCAATGTTCTCCATGATGATAGCGAACCTCACCTCGGATATCGCTCCCTCTGGAATAGGCTTCGCAACGAAAGCCTCTCTTTCTCCACTCTCCACTATATTGGAGACAGCGGTAGTGATAACAGGCTCACTAGCCTGATTAGTAGTGACATTCTGACCCTCAGTAGTGGTCGGGTGATTCTCTTCCCGTTCAGTTGACATGTTGGTCACTTGTTCTTCAGAAAGACCACGACAGTCCGCGCGAGAATGCGGTCTATAACTGGAGGTCTTATGCTTTGAGCAGTTAGCGTAAACCTTTTGGTAAGGGTTTTCAGTAGACTTCCCAATGGCTACGTTCACGAAAAGACACTATTGAGGTCCCACTAGGCGTGCCAAAATGTTTGGCTCCAAAACCAGTTGGCTTGCAAACTGTCTCTTTTGAGCGTGTGCGTAGGCGTGCCAGCACCGTAGGGTGCAGTCGTCGGGGGAGTCCCTTGACCTGACTTCTTCCTCAAGCGTTGTGGACGAGGAGAGCACCAACCTCGCCACAAAGGTTCTTCTCTAGCCTTCCGAGAAAGGACTTTCTGCCTTACGGATAAGGACTTTGGATGTGATCTCTTCGCGTCCCCGAATTGATACTCAACATTGTAGGCTGAGCAGAGCAATCACTGGGAAGTTTGGAGAAAGCACGGGTTTTTCTAAAGCGTGACTTTAGCTTCGCTGGGTTGCGAGGGCGTTACCCTTGCTTCGTTGGTAGTATCGGTGGCAGTAGTACTGGCAGTCGGCTAGGGGAGACTAGGACTGGAAGTACGGTCGCCGGGTTTCAACAAGGTTGAAGGTTTGCTCCGGGGAGGCTTTGTAATCGCTGGGATTGATTGATTCGAGAGAGGTCCTCATTTGTCCTTTAAACCTAGTATTTATACACCTAGGGTTTTGTTAACGTTAGAGATTGAGCGGGATCTCTAGTTAGCTTTAGAGAGAGAGAGAGAGAGAGTGACACAAGCGAAGTATAGTGGTTCATCTCCCGCCTTAGCGGGAGACTACGTCCACTTGAAAGCTTATACTTGTGTGTCGGGCCTTGCGGCCTAACAAGGTTACAAGAAGCTCAGGGTGCCGGAGAGGCATGAGCGGAAGCTCGGGGTGCCGGGAAGGCATGAGCGGAAGCTCAAGGGTTGCCGGGAAGGCATGAGCGGAAGCTC